>CAUYPK010071572.1:0-34669 GCA_963574355.1 Loris lydekkerianus | reverse complement strand
TCACACACTCTGTCCCCTGTGCGCAGGACGCCCTATTCATCTTCCCAGGATGGCTCAGAAGCTTCACACACTCTGCCCCCTGTGCGCAGGACGCCCTATTCATCTTCCCAGGATGGCTCAGAAGCTTCACACACTCCGTCCCCTGTGCGCAGGACGCCCTATTCATCTTCCCAGGATGGCTCAGAAGCTTTACACACTCTGCCCCCTGTGCGCAGGACGCCCTATTCATCTTCCCAGGATGGCTCAGAAGCCTCACACACTCTGTCCCCTGTGCGCAGGACGCCCTATTCATCTTCCCAGGATGGCTCAGAAGCTTCACACACTCTGTCCCCTGTGCGCAGGACGCCCTATTCATCTTCCCAGGATGGCTCAGAAGCTTCACACACTCCG
This sequence comes from Loris lydekkerianus, assembly GCA_963574355.1. Lineage (NCBI taxonomy): Eukaryota > Metazoa > Chordata > Mammalia > Primates > Lorisidae > Loris > Loris lydekkerianus. Next base: position 34,279 of record CAUYPK010071572.1, on the reverse strand, counting down.
TCCCCTGTGCGCAGGACGCCATATTCGTCTTCCCAGGATGCCCCAGCTACATGCCCTCTGTGCCTCTGCTCAACGGGCACTTTCTGTGTACCACGAGCCCAGACCCTAACTTCCCACCAGTGCTCAACGCACTGCCTCCTCTTCAAAGGTCCTCAAATATTCCTCGGGTATAAATCAGGAAGATTACTTAGAGTAAAATAAATCAACCACCTCAAATTTCACACTCTTCACCCATTTAGTTTCAAACCAGGGGTGTCACAAATGTGAAACCAGTGTATGATGCCCCATGATCATACCAATGTACATAGCTATGATTTAATAAAATATAATAATAATAATAATACTGAGTCCACTCTATTCTCTTTTTTCTTTAACAGACTTTTCTCTTTTTTAAATTTAAGTGTGAACGTAATTCACTTCCCATACTCTTAGAAACAGTTAAAATTGTTAAGTTTTGTTTTATAGATTTTCCTACAATAAACTTTTTGTTTAATTGTCAAGAATAATTCCGAGCTATTATAAAACCATCCAGTTTCAAAGGAAAACGCGTCCCTCCCTGCAGTGGGCTGCTAAGAAATGCATGAAGCATTTTTAGCAACTGTCACACAAAAATAAGCTGCTTACTTTAGGAACGAGGTAATAAAACAGGAGCCATAAATCCTCTTTAGCAGGTAGCAGTAACAGGTCAAGGAAAGTCACAGCTAATCTTTTATTCTAAACATCAGGTCCCCTGCTAGGAAACAGGCAACTCGGGATCAAACACGTAATGCAGACCTATCTGATTATGCACCGAAAATTAAGGAAGCAAAAAAGGAGGATACCGTATCTTTGTCATTCAGTCATGTGTCCCAGGGCATCTTGTTAAAAGGAATCCTGCACATTGAACTTGGTGTCAGGCACAAAGATGGGGAACCAAAGGGCCAGACTCCCAGGGACCCTGCACTGGGAGAGAAGGGGCCCCCACTGGTAGAAAACTGCAGAAAGGGAAGATGAACACACTGCACTTGGACACACTTGAAAGAGGGATTTGTCCTGTCTATTCCCTGCAACAGCACTCAAAACACCGCCTCCCTTGATTTCCAGCTCAACAGTTTCCATATTTTTCTTGTGAAATGAGTATCTACAAGCAGATACAAACACGCCCTGCTTTCTTTTTTTTTTTTTTTTAATAATATGCTTGCTCATGCTCTTTATTGTTTTTATTTAATTAATCTCGTATTTATAAAATTTATAGAGTTTCTTTTCAATAAATAGAGGGTAAAAACATGTAGCATGTTGCAAATATTTTTTCCAGGCTGATGAGTGCTTCTTATAAATACTATCCCACTATGTCTGTGTAGACCTTTGTATTTGTAATGCACTCAAACTTGTCATTTTTCTTTCATGGTTATGCAAAGTCTTACTTAAGAAATTCCTTTTTTTTTTTTTTTTTTTTAAGATAGTCTCACTCTGTAACCCTAGGTAGTAATAGCTCATAGCAACTTAAAACTCTTGGGCTCAAGCGATCCTCTTGCCTCAGCCTCCCAAGTAGCTGGGACTACAGGTGTCCACCACAATGCCTGGCTAGAATTTTTTTTCTTTTTGTAGACACAGGGTCTTGCTCTTGCTCAAGCTGGTCTCAAATTCCTCAGCTCAAGCAATACACCCACCTCAGCCTTCCAGAGTGCAGGGATTACAGGTGTGAGCCACTGTGCCCAGCTCGTAGGAAATTCTGTCTTACTCTGAAGAGTATAAAGATTTTCACTATTCATTAATTCTTAATATTCAAATAAATAAAAGATATTCTGTTTTTTTCACCTTCAGTTAAAGTTGGTCTGAAATTGATGATTGCGTGTGGGGTGAGCAGGGTCCCTTTCGCTGGCTTCCTCGCCCCACGTGAACAGTGCTGGTTCTTGGGCCCTGCTCTGTCTCGACTTCTCTGTGCTGTATTTAGCTCCATAAATGTGTAGCCCTCTCGACAGGGCATCTCCCCTACTACTTTGGCCTGTGTGCCTCTGAACAAACAGCGGCCTTTCTTAATTGTGATTCCTCATAAAAAGGCTTGCTATCTGATGGCGCAGATCACTTCAGACACCCTATTCTCCAAATTTGTCTTGGCTACGATTGATGGAGTTTTGCTTTTCCTTGTTCAAGTCAGGAACCACCTGTCAAGTCACAACATCTGTAATTTCTGTTCATCATTTTGAATTTATTCCTAGACACCTTATAAATTTTGTCATAATGGGACTTCTCTTTGCATTACATTTCCTCTTTTTTTCCTCTTGGTAATTCTATTACAATGTATGTTGATCTCACTTTATATCTGCCCTATTGCAGAGCACTTATTTTAAAATTTTAACTGTGTATCTGAGTGAATTTTCTGTTTGGATAGTCACGTTATTGGCAAGGAGATACAGACTTCCCTTCCTCCTTTCTGATGTTTACATTTTTGTTTTTCTGTTTACTTCTTGTATTACACTAAGACCTTCAGTGACGACAGACACCCTCGTCTAGTATCACATTTTCACGGAAATGACTCCAGTATTTCTCCGTTATGTAGGATGCATATAGTGGGTTTTTGACAAACTCTAACAAGTTAAGGAGGTGTCTCTTCAATATTGGTTTGGTAAGACTTTTATTGTTATTGTTTGTCATGTATTATAATGAGTGGATAATTGTATTAGATATTCTTTTTCTGTCTGATAACCATTTGTCCCCTTCAATTTTTTGACACACTGAATGTGTTAGTCTTAAGACAGTAAACCATCCTTGCATTACTGCAATACATCCAACTTGGTCATAACATTTATGTTCTTATATTTCAATTAAAACAAACTGCTGAGTTTGATGCATTAGTGTTTTACTCAGACATTTTTGTTTTATGTTAACACGTGAAATGGGCCTAAAATTTTGATTTCTTCTACCACCTGTTTCAAAGCTACACAAACATTGTATGAGTGGAAGAGCTCTTGTCCTCTAAGAGGGGTCCTCAAACTTTTTAAACAGGGGGATAGTTCACTGTCCCTCAGACCGCTGGAGGGCCGGACTATAGTTAAAAAACAAAACAAAACAAAAAAACTATGAACAAATTCCTATGCACACTGCACATATCTTATTTTGAAGTAAAAAAACAAAACGGGAACAAATACAATCACATCACTTCATGTGGGCTGCGGGCTATAGTTTGAGGACTCCTGAGAGAATCTGTTCCTTGAAAGTTTCATAACACTCAGATGCAAAAACCTTGAATATTTTTTGAGGGGATAGCACTGATTTTTTTTTTTTTTTAATTAAATCATAGCTGTGTACATTAACGTGATCATGGGGCACCATACACTGGTTTCATAGACCGTTTGACACATTTTCATCACACTGGCTAGCACAGCCTTCCTGGCATTTTCTTAGTTACTGCGCTAAGACATTTACATTCCACATTTCCTAAGTTTCACGTGTACCCTTGTAAGATGCACTGCAGGTGTAATCCCACCAATCACCCTCCCTCTGCCCACCTCCCGGGATAGTGCTGATTACCTGCCTCATTTATGCCAGAATCATTTATCTATTAAGATTTTGTCTTTCTTTAGGAGTCAATTCTGCCTTTACGTTTTTGGAGTAAGTCATCCATTTCCCTCAGATTTTCATGTTTGCGTGTTGTTTTTTAAGCTCTCTAGTATGTTCCTCCTGAGTGTCTGTGCTGTACAGATTTGCTGTTGTGGTACTTTTTACAAAAGATTAGCTTTTGACTTGGTTCCGTCTAGTCATACTTTCTTTCAATAATTTCTGATTTTAATTTTTGTTATTAATTCTTTCTACATGCTTAGACCTACTCAATTTTCATTTTTCTAACTTCAATTTTTCTTCTTTTTGAAACTTAGAAATTTAGCCTTACACACCACTTTACAGCATTGTACAACTTCCAACATGTAGTAATGGTCACTTTCATTCAGTTCTAAATAATTGGTATTTCCACCGCAATTTCATCTTTAACTCACAAGTAAAATAAGGGCATGTTTTAAAATTTCCACACACATGTTTATGTGTTTTGTTTTGAACTTTTTTATGCTGACATCTGATTTATTCACACTGGGTCAAAGTACCTGGCTTGCGTTGAAATAGATTGCTTAAAATTTAGTGCAACTTCCCATATACGGTCAACTTTCCAAAGTTACATAGGTTTTAGGAGGAATCTAGTCTCTGTTGGGTGGAGGGTCCTATGTCTATCTATTAATTCAAGCCTGCTAATACTGTTAGGAGTATACTTAGAATTACTCCTACTATCTTATTTTGTATTTTGTTTGATATCCTTTTCTTGGTTACCTCTTACTTTTAATTCCTTTTCTACTTGATGTTGTCTGATTATTGTTGTTTTAATATATATTCCCTGCTATCATTTTCTGCTAAGTTAGAAACTATAGATTGGATGCACATTCTTTTAGTAATTACAGTCAGTGTTTTAAAACAACATGATTGAGTGTACTTTTTCCCTAATGTCATCTTACGTTAGCCTACATTTTTCTTCTCACCAAGGCCATATTATGACGGGACCACTCACTAAGCAACCCCCATTCCCAAAAGACAAACGCACGTTCCCAGTGTCTCAGTCTCCGGAGTTTCACACGGATTTACACTCACAACCCCGCAGCCCTGCCTCCCTCAGTCCTCACGTTCCTTCTCCCTAAAGTACCATATATACTCGAGTATATACGGTACTACTTTTAGGCATTCCTTTAGTGGGGAATGCTGGTGACACTTTTTTTTTTCCCGATCTTTGTCTGAAAAAGCTTTACTTTGACTTCACAGGTCAGCAATATGTTGCTATAAAATTCTGCATGGACAGTTCTTCCTCCCTCGGCCCTTGGAGAGGACGCTGTACTGCCTTCTGGTACCTACCCAGTATCAGTCCAACTGATGCTCCTGTGTAAGGAAATCTGTTTCTGGAACAGCGTAAAGGGTGTTTAGATGTTTGAGTAGAGTCTGGGGACTATGCCTTCCTCCAGCCCTGGCCAATTCTCAGCTGGCACCTCCGTGTCTCCCTCCACTCCTCTCCTGCGGGCTGACAACAAATCTGCACCAAACTGCACACTGCACGTCCAAGAACGTCACTGTCTCTGTGCCCCGGAGAGCTGACTCCCCGCGGATCAGCTTCCCTCTCTAACCCCTCCTTAGGTGGAATTCGGCGCTTTTTAAAAATGTCAATAACTATATATATTTCCCAAATTTCTACTGAACTCCTCTTTGTACCCACCGTTGTTGCTTCATTTCTTTTCGTTTGTGTTTTGTACTTCCTTGCTTTGTTTCACAGACATTATTCCCTCAGGTGTCTGAGCATCACAAACACACTTATTTCAAAGCCCTGTCAGACTTCTCAGTCGCATCTGGCTGGACTGGTCACCTGTCGCTTCTGTCTGCTGGACTGTATTGCTCAGTGTGAGATCACTCCGTGCTTCAGAACGCTGCTCTGCAGCCTCACTCTAGGCTGTCTTTTCTTTTCCACCATCTTTGTTGCTTACTCCTTCCCTTCAAACAATCTGGTTGGGTCACTGTGCGGCTGCTCCCCTTGGCTCCTCCAGCTGCAAAGTTGTGCCACCTCTGCTCTGCAGCCCCTCCCGGGTAACAGCCTTTTTCTAGAACCTTCCAAGAGCAGAGTAGCCCCACTCCAACTCCCCCCTTCATGCAATGGGCTTGCTCTGCTCCCTCATCACTGGTGGAAGAGGGCAGCCTCAGCCCTCACCTTGCCCTGGGACCTGAGCTGGCAGCCATGGGTGGCCACTTTAGAGCTCGCAGACCCACAGGGATGGCACAGCTCACTGCTCTGTGCAGGTGCCTGGGCCCGGGCCAGTCTGAGTCCTGCCTTACATGGTATGCATGTAGAGACTAAGAGGTGGGCAATGTCACAGGTGTACTTAAAAGCATGAACTCCCTGGGTCACTGAGCAGAAGCAGGGCTCAACACAGCGATCCGGCTGTTCGTTCCTTTAAGCCCCATTTCAGGTGCTGGGAGGCAGCCTGGCTCCAACCTGTTGATTTGCACCTCTGGCCCAGAAAAGAGATGGCTCTTTTCTACATGTGTTCAACGTTCTGTGCTGCAATTTCCCTCATGGCACTACTTGGTTGGGTTTGGTATCTATGGGAAATTTGAGTATACAATTTAAAGACGCAAGGTAAGATCTTGAAAATGTTCTTTCAGTGTATTTCCCCCCTAATTTTCTGATCAAAACATTAACATGGGTATTACATGAACATGAATACCAAGACTTACTACTTCTATGTAAATGAGGCCCGGTATTAGCCATACAGCATAACAAGTTAAAATTGGCTCAATTTTCAAAGCCAATGATGAGGTACGTTCCCCTGGGTCACATGGTTTGAAAGTTTTCTAAAAGAGGACCCAAGAGTCACATCCACCACAAAAAATCCTGACTTCTTTTGTGAATCTTCTAATCGTAGGAAAAAACCATCTCTGTGACCTCACGGTCAGATCCCAGCTTTTATTTTTGCTCAACGTCACCTTCTTTTTCATTGATTTTTAAATACCAGATTCTTGTACTTAACTCTCCCATGATCCAGGCAATGAGCCAAGTGCCCTGTGCCAGGTCCCTCTCAGGTCCTCCTGCGTCAGTCTCCATCCATCAGATCTCATTTACCAGTGCCCCTCGCTGGGTGCACTTGAGTCCTTTCCTTTCTTTCCTATGGTGACCCCATCGAAAGGCAGAGAAATACCAAGTGTAATACATCTTAATTGAAAACATTAAAATGCTAAAATCAAGAGGATTCCACCCAGGGGTAAACTTCCATAGACAACATCAAGTCACGTTTCAGTGAAATCTTAGATAACTCATACGAAACAGATCTTGACGTTTTGTTCACTGAAGTCCGTTAATTGAAAGGAAATACATGAAATCAGAACCAAGTACTAATATCCTTCTCTATTTTAAAATTATTTTTCCTTAAGGGAAAAAGAAGAGCCAATATCAGAATGTTACTCTTTTACTATCAAACACAACTCCTCAGAATGCAAGGTCCCGGCTCTACGGCAAAGCTGCGGTCAGGACGACTGCCCCTGCTCTGCTGCCCCTTACCTCGGTGCCTGGGGAGTCGCTCCGACTGTGCTGGGAACTCGGGCCCTCCCAGGTCCTGTTGACTGTGAGGTGTCTGCTCCACCTTGTCCTAAAAGGGCCACAAAACAAAGCTGTGAGTTCAAAGGAAGCATTTCATGCTTTTCAACCTCCAGTGTCTCCAGCATTTCCTTTGTCCCTCAGTCACCTACTTGCTTTCCATTTATTTACTTTTTGAGAGTTCAATGAGAGATGTGGAAATATGCTGCATAAGGGAAGCAAATAGTGAAAAGGTGCGACACAGTTAGCTTTCCCTGAATAGCTAGCAATTCAAAAAGGATCACTGTCAACTGCTCAATTTAGGCAGTGAATATAAATAATTAACATTCCACGGAGCACATGCATTTTATATAACAACTACAGTAATCAAGCATTGGGCCTTCTGATACCTGAGACAGAAACATCCAGAGAGTGAAATGATTCCCTCCACAAAGCATAACCAGGAATTTGGTGGCATTTTTTAGACATCAGGATAAGGAAAAACTTTCACATAAAACTTAAAAAGCAATACAGTCAAACCTCTGTAGGTTGATCGCCCAGGGAATTGTAACAAACTGGTCAACACACAAAGGTGGTTAGCGTAAGGAGCTAGGCCTACTGTGCTGATATGCACATGTGGTGCATGTCCAGTCTAAGAAAATTAGGTCAACTTAAGGAGGTGGTCAGCGTAGAGAGGTGGTCAGCTATGGAGGCTCTATCGTATTATGATCCCAAGCCCACAATACTAGAAAAACATCTTCATGGGAACATAAGTCAATAAAAGATAAAAATGTTAAACAATAAAACGTGCCTTTTAATATTTCTATGTTTATCAAAAAAATATCAGCAGTGAGCTGGGCACAGTGGCTCATGCCTATGAGACCAGACAGGAGATCAATCAGTTGTGGCCTAGGCAATAAAATAAGATCCTACCTCTAAAAAAATGAAAAATATTAAATAGCTGGGGTGGCATAGACCTGTAATCCCAGTGACTCAGGAGCTGAGGCAGAAGGACCATATGGAGCCCAGGAATTTGAGGCTATAGTGAACTATGATCGTACCCCGACACCCCAGCCTAGGTGACAGAACAAGACCCTGTCTCTAAAAAACAAAAACATTAGCAGTGATTAACCTGGGACAGGGAGATATCGATTTTCTCTTATAGATTCATGAAATCTTTGAAATCCTTATAAAAGCACAGGTATTACCTCGGAATCAGAAAGTTGTGAACCATGCCAAAAGTACAAGATTTGCACGCAAACTTAATATTAATGCACATGTTGTGACAACTATAGCAGTTGACAACCTGGTTCCGATTCATGGCTCCCATTCATGCAAAAGCAACCACCAAACTGAGGACTCAGGCACGTGAAACACCCACATGCAAAGTGCCAGCGACGGCCCACGTGCACAGGGCTCACACTGCCAGGCAGGATCCTGCCCCTGGAGGAGGCCGCTGAGGCAAGGGCAGGTGAGACTCTCAAGGCCACCTGCACCCAGTGGATCGGCAGCTGTCCTGGGACTCTAACGCCAGCAGAGCCCACATGCCCCAGGAAACTCAACAGAAGCACCCTGACTTGCACAAGCCAGAGAAGCAGGACTCGGGATGTGGCCTGCTCCCTCTTGCTGAACACTTCCCAGAAAGTGGCTTCCCCGCCCTGAGCCCTCCTTGCCTGTGTATGGAATGGGATGGAAGCGACCTCGCCTCTGCTGCGTGCACACTGACCTGCCACAAACAGGTTGAGGTCTGGTCAACGCCGCAGTCCAGAGGCCACTCACAGTGGGGGAGGCAGAGGGGAGCCCGGGGACAACGTCTAGAGGGACCGGCTCACCCACATCCACCACTCAGAAGAAGAACACTTGTTCCCCGGGGAGGCCGCGCGTGCTCACACCTTCCTCCAGAAAATCTGGAGAAAACAACATAAAACAAAACAAAACAAAGCCCTAAGAAACTGGAGACTTTTCCCTGGCTTCTCCCTTTCATCCCCTCCCCTTCTTCGAAAGAAACAGCTTTCCTTTTCTTAATCATAGATGTAAAACTTGCAAATTATGAAAATGTGGATGCTAAAAATGCAACATTAAGAAAATAATTTAAAAGAACATCTCTCTACTCTCACATCCAGGAGCCGCCCTATCAGTTTTTTATACATGGTTTCAGAAAAACCAAAATCCCTATGTGCATATATGCGACTTTTGGGTTTAAATGATTGAGAGGGAGACCATGTATGCACTATCTGAATTACACAGGGGTTACAAACGATCCTTATAAAATAGTGGGTCATAATCATATTCTACATATTGTACTTTAATTGTCTTTTGATATTGTTTTTAAAAATTGTCCACGTCATGGTCAGGTACAGTGGCTCCTGCCTGTAACCTTAGCACGCTGGGAGGCTGAGTTGGGAGGATACCTTGAGCTCAGGAGTTTGAGACCAACCTGAACAAGACCCCATCTCATAAAAATAGAAACATGAGCTGGGTGCTGTGGTGGGCACCTGTAGTCCCAGCTACTAGGGAGGCTGAGGCAAGAGGATAGCTTGAACCCAGGAGTACGAGGCTGCTGTGAACTAGGCTGACACCACACATATTAGCCTGGGGCAACAGAGTAAGACTCTGCCTCCAAAATCAATCAGTCGATCAATAAAATTTTCCATGACAACAAATGTGACCTTTCCCAGCACTCTGGCACACCCCATGAGGAGCTGTGGTGTAATGTACTGAACCAGTATCCTACAAACAAACATACAAGCTGTGGAAAATGCAAGTGTCTGACAGTTAAGAGGAGAGGGACCCTGGGCCAACACAGGGTCTGGGAGGCACTGAGGACAAAGCAGAGCTCTCCAGGCTAGAAGAGAAAGGACAGTCCCCACCCCACACGCAGCGGTCTCCCCATCGGGTCTCTGCCCCTCGTCTCCACCGTCCCGCAGCCAGCCTTCCCCTCTCTCTGTCTTTGCCATCTAAAACATACACCTTTTCCTCTTTTCTGAATTGTAAAACAATCTGTGTACAACTTTTGTTTTATAAATATCTAACCCAGAGTAGTTAGAAAAGAAAAACCAGCCCCAATCCCACAGCAGCAGGGCAGCAGCGCTCTCCTGGTCTTTGCACCTTTATCGCACACAGCTGGACTGCTGAAATCGGGTTGTGTAAACAATGTCGAGTCTTGCTTCTTCCTCCCACAATTGATAAGAACCTTGTAAACACCATTTTTTTTTTTTTTTTTTCATTTTCTAAACCACCTAGTAGACACTTCGCAGTTTGTTTGCAACTTTTGGATAACATAAATAATGATCAAATAAATACCTTTGGGCATAAAACTTTGTTCCCATTTCTGATTATTTGCTTAGGATCCCAAGAAGTGGAGGACTAGGCCACAGGTCAGGAGCATTTTTTTAAGACTCCAGATATGTACTGTCAAACTCTTCCTCACACTTACCCTCCCACCCGGTCGAGGCAACTGCCTGTTTCATAACATTTTCCAAGCCCGCCAGGACTGTGTTTATTTTTCTGGAAATTCTTTTCTCACCGATTCCAGAGGTAAGTGGTGGCCGCACCCTACACAAGTCTTTAATACTAAAGTTGAATATATTTTCATAGGCATATTAGCCTAGTATTTCTTCTTTTGGACTATCCTTTCACAGTTGGCTAGAAATCAAGGGCTTTGCAATAAGAAATGTTCATGAATGGATCACAGCCCCAGTCCCCACTATGTAAGCATTTGGGACCAGTTACCTGGACTCTCTGAGTCAATCTGCTCACTGGTGAAATGTGCTAAGAACCCCTTGATCACTACGCAGGTCTGTTCACGGTGAGAGTCCCACGCTGGGGCCACCTGGAGCGGGGGGCCACCCACAGAAAGTACTGTTTTCCTTCCTGACTCTGCCACGATGAGCTCTCCATGTGACAGAAAACCAAGTCCAGTCATATTTGCAGCAATGTTCTTCCCATCTTGTCTTTACATTTAATTCTATCTTTGATTTTTTTTTTTTTTTTTTTTGAGACAGAGTCTCACTTTGTCACCATCGGTAAAGTGCTATGGCATCACATCTCACAGCAACCTCAAACTCTTGCGCTTAAATGATTCTCTAGCTGGGACTACAGGCACCTGCCATAGTGCCTGGTTATTTATTGTTTATTTGTTTGTTTGTTTGTTTAGCAGGCCCAGGCTGGATTCAAACCTACCAGTCCCAGAGCATGTGGCCAGCCCCCTAATCACAGAACTATAGGCGCCTAATCACAGAACTATAGGAACTATTTTTTGATTCTTAAAAGTTTAATTCAATGGAATCAAGTTTATCAACCTTTTCTTTTATCATTTTAAGCCTACAAATTACCTTCAGCCTCTATCAAGAAAACTAAAAAAGCTTCATTGTATGGTATCCTGACACCTCTTCTGACTTGGTGTATTATTCTTTCATCTTTGACCGTTATTCTGGAGGACAGAAGATACTCTGACCCTTCCTCCCACCATGGCTGACCAGTCCACCCAGGCCCACTTGTCACCCCAGCCCTCCCTCTGCCTAACGTGGGAGGTCACTGCTCACATGTCATAATCACACACATGTGGACACATGTGTGCTTCTCAGCTCCTCTTTCATGGGTTCCACAGATGTGCCCGCCCCTGGGCCAACATCCCACGTTCTCGGTTCTCACAGCTAAGCAGTGTGTTTACCATCAGCAGAACATTTCCATTTTTGCTCCTTTCATGTGAATTCCTGAGTCATTTTCTTCCAAGCAAACTTCAGAATTGTTTTGATGTTTGCTTCATTTATGAAAATGTCTCATTGGAAATTTTACCTCTATCCACGGATGACTATGCTTTGCTAATATAGACACATTAGAACCAGATACAAATAGAGAAACCGCATTGTTTTGAGAAAATATTCAACTCCCATCGATTTGAAAGGGTAGGTGAGGCCAGCGTCCCGGTCACCCAGCTCCACACAGCCCTGCTCCGGGCTGCTCTGAGGGTGGGCAAAGCCTCAGGCACCCTGGGTGTCACCTGCACACACTCAGTTACAGGCTCACTCACCAGGCAGGGATTTCCAGCCTCTGTGCCGTGAAAATTTTTAAAGATCACTAATTAAATTATTTTTGAAAGAAGTTCAAAGCATAGTAAGCATATTCTTTTTTTATTTTTTTTTTTCATCAACATAATTTAATTCATCAACAAACATTAAGCACTGTTCAAAACCTGACAGGCTTGTGTGAGAAATTATGGCAGTAAGAACAAAATCTCAACACGTAGTTCATTTGTTTATAAAATTCTCAGGTCAAAAAAGAAGTGCACCTTTTAAAATTCAACAGATAGGAGCTTCAACAGATGAGAACTCTGCTCTCTTGTGAAGCCAAGAAAAATGTCATGGCATGAAAAATGATGGTGATTATAAAATAAAGCTAAAACACAAAAGGCAACAGGGAATAGTTAACCACCATGGCATGACACAGAAGTTCCTGACAGCACTGGAAGGTCAGGGCAAGTGTCCACCCGAATGTCCACCCAGCATTCAGAGGCAAACAGCAGCACTTTGGCAGGCGCAGGTGACAGGCACTGGGATGACTGGAGGTTTATCATCAGAGGTTTATCCAGCTTGGTTTACTCGGAGTCTGTTCTATGTCTGTCCCCTGGCTCCCCTCTCAGAGGAGGACTGGGCAGGGGCAGAGAGGACTCCTGGGTCAGCAGGGGACTGGAAAAGGATGCTGGGATTCTCCTCTGAAGGTGGAGCTTACAGGAGCCCTTGATCACCTACTATCCACCTCTAGGGGAAGGGAGGGGCAGGTGGCAGAGTGCAGCCCCAAAGCCCCTTATTAAAGTCCCTCAAGCCACCTCCCTATTTAATGCTGGACCTTCCCGAATCCATGAGGCTTTAGAAATTCTAACCAAAGTCAGAATCGGCCCACCCCAGTAGATCTGGGACGAGAACCACCATTTTCATAAAGATGAATGGAAAAAACCCTCGTTCTGCTGGTGACCCAGCAGTGGCACTCTGCTGTGATCCATGTAACCTGCACAGACCCTGCAGTCGGTGGGGAGGACAGTCTCCGTCTGCTCCCCTCCCCTCTACCAGGCAGTAACGCCCCCTCCTTGTGGGCTGCCCTGATCAGGTCCCTTTCTGGACGTGGGCAGCTAAAGAGCCAGGCCAGGGAGGGGTAAGGACTTGGAGGCCAGGGCTTGGTTCTTCAGCTGGGTTGCTTCTCCTGTAGGCCATGCAGCAAGCGGTTGCATGAGCAACCCTGACCTTGTCAGCCTGCTGTTCTCTCCTGACCATCTCTGGCCCCCAGTAAACTCTCTTCCCAGAACCCTTGGGGCGCTGCCCACTGCATACTGCTGGGACCCTGATGGAGGGAGGTGGGCATTTTAATTTTAAGTTTATGGAAAAGACATGAAAAGTGACTCAGGAAAGAGAGGAAAATGGCAAGCTGGGGTGTGGCTGCCAGCAGAACGGCCTGCTGGGGCAGCAGGTGTCATGGTGTGGCCTATCTTCACGTGGGAAGGGCATGAAGAAATCAGACTCCCAGGCCCCAGCCAGGCCTGCAAAGTGGGGTCTAAACCTGGGGTTCCAGGAGTCGTGTCTTCACTGCACCTCCTGTTGGAGGGACCGACACAGCCACACTAAACCCTTTCCCCTTCTCCTTTTCGTCCTAAGACAAAGGCATGAAGGACCTAGTGAGCCTCACCACCTCTCTGACGTTCACACCCAAGGACCCCAACCTCCCCAGCAACCTGCGAAATATGCTCACCTCCTATAGCCCCATGTAGGAGGGGTCCCTTGCTGCCCCCAGACACAGACACCACCTTTGCACTGTCCAAGCGAGTCACTCTCCCCTTTCAATAAACCTGCCCTGAACACCTCCACTCTGGTCTCGTCCTTGGGTGCCGCGGCTTACTCTTTCCAGTTCCAGAGGCGAGGTGGCTCACCTCCACAGAACTGCAGGAGCAACCTCCTAGCGGATGTTCCTCCAGAAGGACTGCTCACAGCATGGGCCTCCCACCTGCGCTGCTGAGGATGCCTCCCTAACTAGAAGGTTCTCAGCCTTGCCCATGATGTAGGCCTCAACTCACCCTGAAGCCCTACCCTGGGCCTTTCTCTGACAGTCTCTTACCACCTTACCCCATGGCCCTGCTTTAATTCCAGGTGGGGAGTACCGAGGGTGACTGATGGACGTCGGCCTTCCCCCCAGAGGCTGGTGTGCCTGGCTCGTCCTCACGCCAAGATCTGGGGAAGAGACACCTCTGCCTCTCCCAGAGGATGGAGGGAGAAGAGCCCAGTCTGCCATGAAAGGCATCACAAGGAAGCTGTACACAGAACACGGACAGAGTGGCCATTCCCACAGGTCCCCCGTTCTGTCACAAGTAGAGCTTCTACCGAGCTCTCGTCCCTGCAGGATGCTGGACAGCCCAGCATGCCCAAGAGGCACCGGCTGGCAAGAACTGGACAGTGTGCACTGAGCAATCCACAGTGTGCACTACTCCAATTAGTTAGCAGTTTCCTTACCTAAAAACAGGACCAACACCTGCCCCGAGAGAATAGCGGGGGAACTCAAGGAGAAAGGAACATCACAGTTGGCATGCAGGTGCCTGCTGGGTAACAAACAAGAAGCCAGATGACGGGTCAGGTCCCAATCCTGGGACTCAGGGCACTCTCTTGTGCCTCTGTACTTCCTTGGGGCTCAACGGCTGCTTCACAGGACATTTGCAAGGTTTAAATTAAAATGATGTCAACACAGGGCTTGTCCAGCAATGAAGCTGCCAGGTGTCCTGCTGACGGCAGGTACTGGCCTCACTGCTGGGCGCAGCGGCAGCAGCCTGTCCTGAGTGTGTGCCTCTCTCACCAGCAGGTGTCTCGGCTGTGTCCTCGGCCTGCCCTATGCGCAGTATTTGTGGGAGCTGGAGAAAGGCACAGAAGGCACACTTAATGTCTCTACTACGATAAACAAAGATCAATGCCATGGAAAACAGAACTTGAAATGTCTTTTACCTAAGAGAAGGCTCATTCAAAATCTATGAGTTGAAATCTTAAGATGAATACATTTTACACACTGTAGGTTGTAAAAGAAACCACCAACCAAAAAGCAAGACATGGGAAGAATGTGTGTGTGTATGTGTGTGTGTGTGTGTGAGGGGATACACGGAAGAGGACAGGGCTAGGAAGGGCCATCCCGGGCCTCACACAACCACCTCCTGCTACCAAGGCAAGAGGCAAAGACACCCCTGTAGGACCCTGCCCTCCAGACCCCTGCATGACCCTGCCCTCCAGGCCCCAGCTCCCTGGGTCTTCCTGAAGGCAGCTCCCTGCAGGACCCTGCCCTCCAGGCCCCAGCTCCCTGGGTCTTCCTAAAGGCAGCTCCCTGCAGGACCCTGACCTCCAGGCCCCAGCTCCCTGGGTCTTCCTGAAGGCAGCTTCACAGGGGAGGGCTGCTACATGTGCTGAAGCCCCACCCAAGCTGCCATAGGGAGATGTGTGTGCAATGAAATGCATTTAAACTTTCGAAATGTTCCAAACTGAAAACCCACTATGCTCTGAGACTGCTGCCCTGTGAGGAATGACGGTGGTAGCTGCTCTGTGTCACCTGGGCTCCTGTGCTGGAGGCACCCTCCTACTGCCATCAGCTCCCTCGCTATGCCTGCGCTCCCCCTACCAACTCTACAGATGCCTGCTCCAGAACTTTCAAACACATACAACCTGTAGATACGACGTCGTAGTTAAAGATTTCACAACAGTTACTCTCTCCACAGCTACATAATTAGTCATTTTTACTAAAAATTAATGTAAAAATGACAGGGCTTCCTTCTATTATAATTCCTAGGTACCAGGTACAGTGCTAGACCGTTTCAAGCATTCTCATTTAAATTCTATCTTAGCTGAAACTCCTGTCTGCTGACGCTTACAGTTGAAGAAGAGGAGGAAGGCACCTTGCCCAGGACGTCACATCTAACAACTGGGGGGTGTGAAGACCATTGGGGCTGCCTCAGAGGACACATTCTTAATAACTGAGCTTAACTACAATATCTTGTCACTCATAAAAACTCCTAAAATGTCAGAGAACCTGGTAAAAGCTGCAACATGAGCACTCCAATTCTGCCGACTGCAAGGTGTGCAAAGTGAGTGCCCTCAAATAGAAATAATAGACATAATAAACAAATCAGAGCCCTTTTTTTTTTTTTTTTTTTTTGCCCAAAATGATGCTGCCTGTTTGGATATAACATTTTATGTCTATGCAAAAGCAAAGGAAGCAACAGATGTCTGAGCAGAGATTGATCCTTAAACCCAAACAAGAACTATTTCCAGGAACCTGAGATGAGGGAAAAGAAAACTCCGCACACGGTCCGTCTCGAACCAGGGACAGGGTCACGCCTTTACCTGCAACCGTCTTCCTACAGGCTGCTGAGGCTGACACAAAAAGGTGCAATGTATCAGCATCACCTCCGGTCAGACTACGAAAAACTTCTCAGAATTAGTTCAGAATGCCTAGCCTGGCAGGGAAAAGACCACCAAATAAAAAACAATCATGTTTTCACCTAAGTCCTTCTGCATCCAACCACTATAGACCCGAAATGACTCAGAGCAGTCCTGTGCACACCTCCCTCAGGCGCTGCCTTCCCTGACTATCTCCAAACACAGCCAAAGCAGCACAGGGCTGCCTGACGTGAGCCGCCCTCTCTGACGCTGGGCACAGGGACCCTCTCGGCTGTTCAGGGAGTAGGGCCGTTGGTCAGCCCCTCACTGCCCCGCACAGCTGTACCCAGACGCATGCCACGTGACAGAAACAACGCGGCTGCAGGTGCACACCCGTGTGTCAGCGCACTCACGGACCTGCTCGACCGTCACCACAGTCTAATTTTAGAATATTTCCATCACCCTACAAAGGAACCTCATGCCCAGAGCCTGTCAATCTTGATGAATGGTTTTCCCAAAATAAAATGCCTTTGCCAAGTCAGTTTTGTTCCTGTTTTTTTCCGGATCCAGTATTCCCACATCAATGAGGCAGGCTAGGCCTCAAGGCGAAGAGCTAGAATTTCGGCAGAGGAGCAGCCACATGGCCTTGGGGAGGATATGGAACCTCCCCGAGTGAGAATAACCTCAAAGATTGCGTGTGATAGTGCTCGGAAAGCACCACTTGGTAAATACTAGCTGCTATTTTTGCTACTGCCACTACCGCTGTGTGGCCGCCACCTCCCTCCCCAGCCCGCCCTCCTCTGCCCTACCCCACACTTCTCCTCACCGGCATCTCCACCCCCCACCTCCTCCACCCCAACTTTAACAAACCTTCCCCTATAAGGAGGGGACCATCCGGACTTCAAACTGTCCACATAAGTTAACACAAGGTGAATTTGTTGGGGTAATTGGCAAGCAGCACCTTCACTGACTAAGCTGGATAGAGCCTCACTGAAGAGTCTGGGGGGTGAGAAGACCCACCCTCAGAATCTCTGCACTCCCCATTAATGATGCAACAACACAACCTTTTAAAATACTACAAGAAGACCAGCGGCAAAAGAAATTAGGGTTACAAACATAACTTAAAACAGGGGTCCTCAAACTTTTTAAACAGGGGGCCAGTTCACTGTCCCTCAGACCGTTGGAGGACTGGACTATAGTTTAAAAAAAAAACAACTATGAACAAATTCCTATGCACACTGCACATATCTTATTTTGAAATGAAAAAACAAAACGGGAACAAATACAATCACACCACCTCATGTGGCCCGCGGGCCGTAGTCTGAGGACCCCTGAGTCTTAAAACAACTAACTTCAAAACGAAATAAAATGTATTTTTGATTCTGGCCAACTGCCAACTGTGACTTAAAGTTCTAGAAAAGGGGAGAGATTCCAGGTTTCCTCCCTGGATATGGCCTAGACCTGTCACCTGTCTCTCCCAGGTCATAGCGATCACTGAGCTTCAGGAGGCCTTAAAGGACCAGGCCACAATGTCACCAACAGATAATCCCTCCAGGCAAAGGAAATCCCGAGTCACCAGCTGCGTCTCCCATCCACACATGCACCCACAGGCACCCAATGAAAAGTACTGAGGGAAAAAGCACTAATTAACAGAATGGCAGGCTAACGAGAGTATAGCTTTGAGGGTGGGAAGAGAAGATTTGAAATCTACAGATACAAGCTGTGGGGACAATCCTTTCGCACCTCGGAGCATCAGCTTCTGTGTCTAAAGCAGGGATCACAAGCCTAATGGGGCGCGCAAAACCACTGCTATCAGGCTGAACCTAATGTCTGCAACTTTCCCATTTTCTCTCCTGGTCCCACAACAACCTGTAACATTTGCACCAAACCAGAGAACCACATCAGACACAGTCTGAGAAAGGGTGAACTTCCCAGCAGAGTATAGGCCACACAGCAGGTACATGGCACACCCCAATGCCACCCCAGCCGGCGCAACCTCTTCCTCACGCTCACTCAACAATAACCTCAGGAGGGTGAAACACTCATTGTCCTGGCTGGCCAAGAAAAAGCCAGGGTTTAATATGATGTAATCCCTGACAATGGCTTTACCTCATTTCTAAGTCCCTTTAGTGGGCAGAGGGCCAAGGCAAAACGTGACAGCTGGTGCCAAGAATCTGGAGATACAGTGGGGTAAGCTGGATCCGGCCCAAGCTCCGGCCCCACCTGCAGACACACCTGGGTCAGGTGTGAAGGGCAGGGAGCCTTCCCAGCTGCCGAGGGTAGTGACTCACAGGTCAGGAGGAGGGTGCAGGAGATGTTCCCTGGAGGCACAGCTGTCTGCAGCTTCATTATATAAAGCTTATTTTATTCACAAAAATAAACAATCACATATCCCAGGGCACAACAACTTCAGTCCTTCTGCCAAAGAGCTACTTTTCCCTCTAAGACAAATCTTGGTCAGCCTTTATAGCAGTGAGGGTTGATGGAGCCCAACCTCAGTGTGGGCCAGGGGAAATAGCTCCTGTCTTTCAGGTAGAACAATGTCACTGGGGCAGGAGTGACAGGTCTGTAAGCTGCTGGGGAGGCACGCCCTGTGGTTCTGAGCAGGCATCTTTACTCTGCACCCACTTTCTTTCCAAATTTCATTTCAGCTGAAGGCTGAGTCTGTACAATCCTTAAAAATGCTTTGAAGCTCGTCTTTTCCTAGAAACATGGCTGACACAGTCTAATGGGTGATTCTGAACTTCTGGCCAATACACAATATCATAGGTAGGATGGACTCTCTCTTAATAAAAAATTGAAATGGTTTTCATATGTGGGAGAGAGGAAGACAAGACACTGTTGGTGCCCACTTGGCTGCCTGGAGAGTTTCCACGCTGCAGCAGAGGGGGACGGCCCTCCTCTGGGGTCCTTCTAAGCAGAAGAGGTGAGCTCTCCCCAGGCGAAAGCCGTGGAGACCTGCAGAGTGAGGACTGATTAGCACATGCATGCTAGGAACTACCAAGGCCAGGAAGACCCCCAGAAAGGAGTGGGCAGAACAGTCCTGGAGGGTGGGGCCCAGCATGTGTTCCCACCAACCTAGGCAGAAGACCACCCTCCGTGCGGGGTGTGGGACAGAGTCCTCAGCAGGGTCTGTCTTATCAGTGAGGGCAACTGGCCCCAAACTAACAGTGACGTCAGGCTCAGCCCCTGGAGCCTAAGAGCAACCCCCAAAAGGATCGAACTGCGTCCAAGAAGCAACTATTCCCAAAACGAAGCCTTAAAATATTTAAAGGAAACCCTCCACAAAAGCCAGCACCCAATCGTAGAAGGTCTGGCATCCAAATAAAAATTATCAGGCATGAAAAGAAAATAAGACCCACAATGGTCAGAGAAACCAATCATCAGAATCAGACACAGCAAGGTCCAAGGTGACTGACGTGGAAGACAGAGGTTGATGACAAGCTCTCTGTGTGTTCAGAAGGGAAGGGAAGTGTGGGTCACATAAGAAAAGAAATGGGAGACATACAATGACTAACCCCGACCTCCAGGTGACAAATACACCTGGAGTGGGAGCCACACCTCACACACGACACTCCTCACTATCCCAGGATGTAGCTGGAGGTCCCGGAAAGTGAGGACAGGCCTAGGCTGGGAGCACCCCACAAAAACAAGTAACAGAAACTACCTGAGTGAAACACGGAGTGAAGGGAAGGTAGAAAGTACTATGATCACCTCCTGAAAGTTATGCCAGATGCTGGAGAGAAGGAAGTAACTGGGGTTGGGGCCTGAGCAAAGTGGGGGGAGAGGAAGAAACTGGGGTTGGGGCCTGAGCACAGTGGGGAGAAAGGAAGAAACTGGGGTTGGGGCCTGAGCACAGTGGGGGGAGAGGAAGAAACTGGGGCTGGGGCCTGAGCACACTGAGGGTGAAACCGGCACCTTCTACTCTCTACCTCTGTGGCCTGGCTGGGGAAGTCACAGGATGTCTGTGAGCCTGACTTACACTGCAGGTAAGCAGAGATTATTACAATGCCCACTCCAAAGGGTCCACTGAGGGGACCGAGATGAGGCATAAAAAGTCCATCACAGACCACACGCCAGGCCCTCTCTCAAGCCCCAAGGGAGACAGCCTCTCACTGTGCTACAGGCTAAGGGGGGTGAGTGGGGAGGGCCTTCATGGCTTTGTTCTTTAATTTTTAATTTTAAATTATTATGGGTACATAGTAGTTGCCATACCATTCTTCATCAAAAGTGTTGGTTCTCTTGTAAAAGTGAAAAGCTGTTATCAACGGCAGGGACTGGTTATTCACAGGCCCACTTTGGTTTTGACAAACAACTGAGGACCGGGGCCAACTGGCCTCCACTGTGGGGAGCAGCTACCGGGCTGTGCACTTCCAACACCGTAACCCAAAAGAACGACACTTGTGTGGAAGGTGGAAGAGGGTGTGTGTGTAAATGCACATACATGTGCAGCACATAAGAAATTCATACCATGTGTGCAAACACGAGCAATTCAAACTTAAAACGTGCATAGCTACCATAATCTACAGATCAAAGCTTCCTCTTTCTACCTCTAGAGTTACAAACATTTCTTTACCCAAAAACTTTTCTCCCTACACTGTAAGCCTTCCTCATCAGTAGGCCTCAAGAGAGTTGGCACTCTGGGTCTGTATCTCAACCAGGTGTTTAGATGAAAATAACTTTTTGGCACCTCTTCCCAAGGCCTCGTTTTCTAGAACAAAGTTCACGGGCCCTGGCCAGGCTTTCTTTCACTTGACCCTATTCCAAAGTGCTCAGGACGGAACTGTAGGGAAGAGAGCAGGCTCTGTCTTGACATCCCCCAACAGGGACTCTTTGGGCACTCTGAGAGCCCAGAAAAGGAATTGGGGCTCAAGTGACTCTAGCTCTGGACACTAAGTCCAGGACAGCAGACAGTGGGACTAGTGGGACTATGCTCGTTACAACACAGAGTCGGTGAACTGAAGGATGCAGAGAAGGGGTGTGGGGCCCTGACTGGGTGGCCAGGACGAAGTGGCCTCTGCAGAGAGGGATGTGGGGCAGGAGGCCAGTCTGGGGAATCGGAACATGAATCTGATTTGAAGCACTTCTCTGAGACGCTGGCATTACCCTGGTCCTGAGAATCACCTCCATGAACACCACCCTATGACCCTTCGGTCTCTCACCCAACACAGAAATCTGTCAGCATCAAACTCCTCCTTAGCCATGTAGACCTGCTTCCCAAGTCCTGATGGCTTTGCCTTCCTCACCTACTGTGACCCACAGTCTCTTCTCTCAACCCCCCGTCTTGTCCCAGGCACTGCTGGCCAACAGATGGTAGCCAAGAAGTGACCTGCCCGCCCAAATCACGTTCCCACACAAGGGACACAAAGTATGGAGCCCAGGGACACACAAGCCTGAGTCTGCCATCCTCACTCCACATCTGGCACTAAAATCTCTGATGACTGGAGATCCAATTTGCTGTGAATCAGTGTACACGCTGAAGAGGTTTCACACGCACGTCAGCAGCCAGTCCACAGGAGACCAGCACACACCACACCCATCCAGAACCTGCAACCTCCCCAAACCTGCCCTCCTCAGCTCTCAGGGACAGGGGCACTTCACCAAGCAACGTGCAGGGGCCTGCAGTGTACTACTGAGCAGTGTCTACGCCTGCAGCCACGGGGTAACCAATCACAGAGCTTCATACACTTGGGGTATCCAGCCTTGTGGTCGCCTAAGCAGGAGAGAAACACTTTCTCCAGAGAGACTGATTCATTCAACAACAAAAAAAGCAAAGATCCTGCTCTCCTGGAGTTTATATTTTATCTGTAGACCACGCAGGTAAGTAATAAACACACTTGGCAATTTACTTATTTAAAATGCACAAGGGCAGTGCTATGGGATAAAAGAAAAGAACAGAACTGAGTGAGCAGAGAGGAGTCTGCAATTAAGTGGAGCTGAGGGGCAGGCCCAGGAGTCGAGACTCCCAGGAGAAAGGAACAGGCCCATGGGTGTCCCTGAGCAAAGCCAGAGGCAGTGAAGGCCCAGGACGAGCACCGCCCAACCTTCCCATCCTCCCCTGCTGGGTCCTGAAATGCACCAGCAATCACAGCGGCACTTCTGCTCTTTAACTGGGCTTGGGCTGTCACCGTGGCCTGCGCGTAGAAGAGAACCTTCTCTCTCCCCACATCACCCCAATTTGAAGGTTTAAGGTGAGGCCGCTAAACACTGAGACTCCCTGTCCTTGGAGGCCTCTGCGTCATCTTTCTGGATTCACCAGAGGAGTCCATCTTACGGTCTATGATGCAATCTGCTCTGTCTCTTTAGGGTTTTTGTTCTGTGTTTTAATTTCACATGAAGAACAATTTCACGCCATTTCTCATCATGGTCAAGATAACTGGAATACTGGTTATGATTTACATTTGGGGGAGATTTGAGCACTGTGAAATGGACTTTCGTATCATTCACGGTAGTTTTCAAAACACTGCGAGATTCAACACCATTTTTAAAAGCAATTAAGGTGCTTCATACATATATACCCACACACACGGGTATGCAAACACTTGCCAGAAAACAAAACCTTATTAATGACCTGAAACTAGACTAGTTGGTATAGAATATTATTTTATAGTGCTTTCACATTGACTTTTGCAGAATAATTTCTACCTTTCTAAATATGTGTTTAAAAGGGAAAGCCTAGGAGCGGCGCCTGTGGCTCAAAGGAGTAGGGCATGGGCCCCATATGCCGGAGGTGGTGGGTTCAAACCCAGCCCCAGCCAAAAACTGCAAAAAAAAAAAAAAAAAGGGAAAAGCCTAATTTGCTAACCTAGTTAGAAACTTCCAAATTCTCCCAGAGTACCCCTAAAATAAACTGAGCATCTTAAGCTAAGATGTTCACTTAAGGGCTTAAAAACTCAGAAAGGAATCTTAAAAGCTGGGATAAACAATGCTTACTAAATAAAGGATTTATAAAATTAAAAAAAAAAATCATGAACCTCCTTCATTACAGGAGATGAACCTTCCCCATGAAATAAATGTCATAACCTGCTCCTTACACTTCCAACCCATTTTGGAATTTCCTACCAATAAAGAAAAATGTTGTTTTTCCTGTGATTTCCTTTACAATGTTTTTTCTTTAAGCAGTACCATCTATCAGTGATCAGATGCCAGTTCCTGAATCCTAAATAGGTTTTCTGGCATCTAGAGATAGCTGGTGGGGATCATCCTTCTCCACCTACCCCCACCACCCCAGCTGCTTGGAGCTGAAACCCTCACAGAACGTAAACATCCCTCCACAAACAAGCCCCAGAGAACCCCAGCAGAGCCACAGGTGGAACCCATCTACGTGAGCCAAATATTTACTTTTTCCTTAAAGATAATCTACAGGACTATCTCACAAAAGTTAATAATAACATTAATCTGTGGCACCTGTGGCTCAAAGGAGTAGGGTGCCGGCCCCATATACTGGAGGTGGTGGGTTCAAACCCGACCCTGGCCAAAAACTGCAAAAAAAAATAAAATAATAATAATAACATTAATCTTTATAGCATAGTGACTTCAAATACTTTTTTGTTTATTTCTCCCTAGTTAATAAGACGATAATAATTTTTAAAAGGTGTCAGTAGGCACTTTCTCAGGCCCCGCCTCAGACCTGTATAAATATTTAATGTTTGAGGGAAACTGCCAAAAATAGAGTATTCACTGCATGAGAAAGACAAGATCAAGGTTCATAACAGGTGGCAGCGAGAGCAGGTGATGAGGCCCATGTGACGCCATGTGCCCACTGAGGCACTGACAGCAGAGGGTGCAGCCCAGCCGGACAGGGAGGCCAGCAAAAGAGAGACGAGACCATGAGAGTGAAGGACTCGCTTAACGCCTCCTCAAAACTCAGCAAGAGTTATAAAACATAACCTAAACGTGGTTACAACCATCGGCACCAGACACTTAAATAGAAACTTGAGTCAAAAAGCGCATGTTTAAATTACTCTGTACACATTTAATAAACGGAATAATTTTAAGGTCCCTTTCTCCCATAAGGAAACAACTTCAATTTGCCCCTTTTCATCAGCCAACGTAATACCATTTAAACTGCATCATTTTTCTGTCTGCTTGTCCAATGCAGAGTAAGCATCAAACATTTTCCCTCCTGCAACTGAGTGAAAATTAAAGTCTCACAGCACCCAAACCCAGCAAGGGAAATTGCCATAATAAACACCCTCTTCGAGCTGGTGCCAGAAAGGAAAGAAATACCCTGCTTCACTGAAAAGTTTCATTAACCCCCTAACATGAACGCCACACGTATTATTTGCCACATTCAAACGATTCTAACACAGTGAAAGTGCCCAACCATGAAACTGTTTTAAACTTTCTGGGAGACCACACTAGTCCCCCCGTACCTGAGGTTTCATGTTCCATGGTTTCAGCTGCCCACAGTCAACTGTGCTCTGAAAATACTGGATGGACAGTTCCAGAAGTAAACAATGCAAAGGTTTCAAGCTGCTCACCCTTCTCAGTGGCAGGATGAAATTTTACGGAGACCTGCTCCATCCCACCCGGGATGGGATACTCCCTTTGACAAACAGAGCCACCCTCCCTTGGACTTCTGTCCAAGTCACACAGAAGCCATGTGGGTGATCCGATGGACTGTCACTACCACCATGCCTGTGTTTAAATAGCCCTTAAGGGACTTCATAATGGCCCCCAAGGCGCAAAGGCAGTGATGCCCTAAGGAACTTCCTTTAAGTGAAAAGGTGAAAGTTCTGTCTAAGTTTCTTTCTAAGAAAAAAATGTACTCTGATCTTGCTGCGATCTATGGTTGCAGTCCTCAACCCCAGGCTATGACCAGGACTCATGTCACAGGGGAGGTAAGGGGCAGGCTCGTGAGCAATGACGCTCATCTGTGTTCACAGCGCCCCCCAAGTTCCCACCACTCACATCAACACCTGAGCTCTGCCTCCTGTCAGATCAGGGGAGACAACAGATTCTCACAGGAGCCCAAACCCTCCTGTAAACCGCACCTGCCAGGGATCTGGGTTGTGCTCCTGTGAGAATCTAACACCTGATGGTCTGAGGCAGCACTGAGGCGGTGATGCTGGTACTGAGGAGGAGCCACAAATGCAGGTTGTCATTAGCAGAGAGGCCAACCACACAGAGACCACGACAAATCAACTGGTCACAGACACATACCAAAAGTATCCCCCACACTGGCCAGCAGAAAAACTGTCCCCCATAAAACTGGTCCCTGGTGCTATAGAGGTTGGGGACTGCTGATCTATGGTAAGCATGAATCTTCTGGCTCGGTGCCCATAGCTCAGTGGTTAGGGTGCCGGTCACAGGCACGGGGGCTGGTGGGTTTGAACCCGGCCCCAGCCTGCTAAACAATGGCAACCACAACAAAAAAATAGCTAGGCGTTGCGGCAGGTACCTGTAATCCCAGCTACTTGGGAGGCTGAGGCAAGAGAATCACTTAAGCCCAAGAGTTTGAAGTTGCTGTGAGCTGTGGCGCCACGACACTCTACCAAAGGTGACATAGTGAGACTCTGTCTCAAAAAAAAAAGAATGAATCTTCTATCTGTGAAATTTTGAAGAAAGTTTTGCTTTTATATCTCACACCCCAAAAGTTATGGAGTCAGTCCACAGTTAAGTATTTGTAGCTCAGACAGAAGTTCAGCAGACCTGAACAGAAACGTGTTCTGACCGGCAGCACTCTGGCTCGGTACTACAGGAGGTCTCAGGCATCCACTGTGGATCCTGAAGACACAAAGGCACAAGACTCCCTGCAGATTCACGGTGCCCAGCAGGTTCTGCCTGCACAGGGCCACCATCCACCTTCCTGAGGCAGGGCTCGGCCCAAGCTCAGACACCCCCTCTGTGACTCACACCCTCCATGGTCCCCTGGGGAGACAGGGGAGGGATGAAGTTCTCCACATAGCTGCCAGTGCCTGCTGCCAAGGCCCTGGCTCAGCCCTGGCGTCTACCATAATGGGGGCATAAACTCTATTACTGGCCTGGGAGCAGGTGACAGAGATTGTGCTGCTGGAACCACACGGGTGTGTCCGCATCAGTGGGGAGACTATTTGAGACTGCAGCAGGACGCAGGTGTGAAACTGGGACAATGTCGACCTCCCTACAGCACCAGACTCCCACTTTTGTGCGGAGGGAAGGCTCTGAGACTGGGGAAAGGCCAGGGTTGCAAAGGTCTGAAGCCAAACAGGCCCAGGATGAAGGCAAGGTCAGGGTGAACCTCAGGCACGTGGGGTGCACAGGCAGCAGCCAGATGTGGCAAGGAGGCGATGGGCTGAGAGCAGGCCAGAGGGTGGGGCGGGACAGCACGAAGCAGGGTGACTCTGTGGGGCCAGTCACCCAGCAGACCCCAGGAAATACCCCGGTACAACCACCGCCAGGAAGTGCTGTGTCACACCATGCAGGGTGACTCTGTGGGGCCAGTCACCCAGCAGACCCCAGGAAACACCCCAGTACGACCACTGCCAGGAAGTGCTGTGTCACACCATGCAGGGTGACTCTGTGGGGCCAGTCACCCAGCAGACCCCGGGAAACACCCCAGTACGACCACTGCCAGGAAGTGCTGTGTCACACCATGCAGGGTGACTCGGTGGGGCCAGTCACCCAGCAGACCCCAGGAAACACTCTGGCGTGACCACTACCAGGAGGTGCTGTCACACCACGGCCCTAACAAGCCCCTATCATGTTCATATGAACCTGTACTGAGGAAGAATGGCAGAGGTGAAGGTGGCAGCCAAAGCCAGGTGGCCCTTACCTAGCCCTCGAGGAATGGGGTCCACCCTGCACGCTGCCACTTTCTTACCCTGCCAATGAGACCCCATGTCTGGTTGTCACAGGGCTTCCCCCAGGGCTTGGGGCCTCCGTGTTCAGCCTGGGCTAGGGGTTTGGGGTCTCACTGCACCATGCAGGAGCCACCCTGCCCCTGCGCCCCAGAGGCAATGAACGACAGCAGGAAAGTGAACAGGACCTGGCTCTGTCCCCAAGGAGGACATCTGGGTGACTGGGTAGACAATAGCATGGGGGGGCGGGGGCAGGTGCAATACCAGCTGCAGGGAAGAGAGGGGTCTCCCTGGGGGTGGGATGAGACGGCTTGGGGAGGAGAGGGTGTCCAGGCCACAGCCTAAGGCTTGAGCAAAAGAACAGGAGGAGCCAGACCATGAGAGAGGAGCGAGGGAGGAAGGAACAGAGCAGCTCAGTACATCACGTGGCACAGCAGGCCCAAGCTGGTGGCAGGCAGGGGTCAGCCACCGAGCCGGCTGAGAGGCCAGCGGGTCCCCATGATGACTCTCCTGGGCCCTCCCTCCACATCTCCCTGCATCCCTCAGGCCAGATACACACAGGGGATAAGCTGCCCGCACAAGCAGGCCCCCACCCTCTACCATGCCCCAGCCAGCCCGCACCCCTGCCCACTCTCACGCCCACTGGGGACAGGGCAAGGACTGGACCACAGCCTTCCTGCAAGTGTCCTCCCAGGACCAGAACCGTTCCCTAAGGGGAAGACAGAAAGATTCCTGGAGGACCCAACCCTCCTGGAGCTCCAGGAGGTACAGAAGCAAAGACGCTGCAGACAGAGTGGTGCAAGGGCAGCCCTGCCGTCTGCACCGAGATGGGAAGCCCCCAGAGCTGCAGAAAGCACGTCCCCAGCAGCAAGGACAGCACGGCTGACAGAGCCACACGGGCAGTGGCAGCTCACAACTCCACGCGGGGGACTCTGGAAAGGGATGTATCTGTTCAGGTGAGGAGGCCACTTGAACCAAAGGTACGAGTGTGAGGGGGCAGGCCCAGGGTGACGAGTGAGGATAGGGCCAGGACTGCACAGTGACAGGGGGATCTTATCTCACCTCGGGGGCACACACAGCTCGCTCTTTGTAAAGCCTCTCTTCAGACCTGGGGTTATCCTAATCCTGATTCGCCCACCTCAGGTAAGGGCAGCCCCCTCAGGGCCTGGGACATTCCTCTAGAATCGTGACCCTATACTGCAGAAGCTACAAAGGCCACATCACTCCCTGTGGAGGTGAAAAATATATATCGGTATCCTGCAGATGCCAAGCACCTGAGCCCAAAGACCAATTTAAACAGAAGAGGTTTCTCCACAATGCTGGGGGGAAAAAAAACATTTATACAAAATTTACTTTCAGCAAAAGTTCAGAAGAGGTAAGCAAACAAAATATAACTTGCAAGGATATTTAATTTAACAATACCAAATAGTGGTTTCTTTGAAAGGAGAGAAGAGCTGCAGTGAAGCAATGATTTTCCTGGTAAGGAAGGCCCTGAACTCCATTTTTGAATTGAATCCACGGGCAGAGGGATTGGGTCTCTCTCACTTACTGTCCTCGCTGGGGACCCTCAGCTGCAGGCCCCTCGGGCCGCGTGAGGGGACTATCTTCCTTCTTCTATTATCTGTGCGCCTCCTTTAAGCCCAGGCTGTGCTCTCAACACTTCATTTCCCTACAGTGAGCAACCACTAAAAAAATGACTGTCATCTTCCTCACTGCCCAAAGAATAAAATAAGATGTTTTAATGCAGTTCAGTCCCATCTTAAAACTATTCTGGGTTTCAGGTAAGGTCTGGAATGAGGGTGAGTTTCTTCCAAAGGAAGAAGAGGGAGGCAGCTTTGGGGATCCAGCCCCTCGGATCCCAACAGCAAAGGCCAGGGGTGAGCCGCCCCTGACAGGGTCCCACGCTCTGGGCTCTGGTGTCCCAGTCAAGTGGGAATATCTAAGGCCCCCTGCTCCAGCCCTCGAGGTCTCCTTCCATAAAAGTGTGATGTAACTACAGGAGAAATCACACGCCCAGTGGCAGCACTGGGAATGGAACCCAAGCCTGCCTGTCCCCCAAGCTGGCTCCCTTCCCACAGGCCACGTGGCTTCCCAGGACAGGTGTGACTCTTGGTGGAGCTGAGCCTGGACTAGAAAACCTGCTCAAGGTAAACAGGTACAGAAAGGGGAGAGGTGGGTCACACTGGCAGCTGCAGAGGGAGCCCCCACACACGTGAAATGAAACCCCCCGGAGTGGTGAGCAGCCGGTCCAGAGCGGTCAGCACAAGGACGGCAGAAATTGCGTCAGGCCTCTCAGGCAGAGTGGAGGACATGGGGTAGCGGATAGAGATTATCCCTGTATGATCCACTGGCCAGACACAGTGGGCTCAGAAGTCCCCACAGTGCCTCCTGAAATGTCACCACACACAAAGGTCACAGCAAGGCCAGGAATGACCATACAGGCAAAGCCTGGACTTGCGTTAACCGAAGCACATCCTGAGGTCATTTCCACCATGCGTCTCAAACCACCTGCAGAGAAGAAGTCTCTGCTGCAGTTACTGTTACCGACCTACCAAACATAGATACTTCATAACAACCCCCACAGAATGAATCACTAGAAAACAGAATAAATTAAACAAAGATAAGACATACAACCACGTTTTTACTATAAAGGTCAACATTCAAACTGCTGTAAAAGTTCCTATGTTTTCTCCACTTCTGAACTTATCATGGGCTAGAAGTAAACCCGTCTGCCTGGATCACCTAGAACCTAGGCTAGGGTATGTACATATGTAAAGAGACCCTCTCCCCCCAAAAGGCCACCCTTGAGCAAAAATTACAGACAAGAGTGAGGTGCCCTGAAAGAACTTGATGGCCGCCCCCAGCTCCAAGCTCATCGGTCTGGTTGGAGGGCTCAGTAATTCCGGTCATTTGCCATGAACAGGGGTAGGCAAAGCAGGAGGTGGGACTGAGGAAAGGGGTCCCCCATCCTCGAGGAGCAGGGGATGGGTACGTAAGAACACATGACATGTGACTTCAAACACAGGCCAGATGGGATGATCTGCTCCAGGTTACTGAAAGGGCCAGAAAGGAGACCACGTCCCTGTCACCGGCAGGCTCATCCTCACTAGGCAAGTGAGGAGGCCGTCTCTGGGCTAATGTCTTTGTAATCTGTGTAAGCTGAATGGAGGATTCATGCTGCAACAGGTACACCATAATGCCTTTCCCATTCTGAATACCCAGGACACCGCCGCCCATGGTGGGGAAGCCCCTGTGAGAAGTCGCATCCAGACCAGCCGTCCTGCCTGCTGCTGCCCCCGGCCTGCTGCCCCTGACCTGGCACCCACCTGACTGTCACGGTAACAACACACCAGCAAGAAGTGTCAGTCTCTGTGAGCTTGCACCTTGCAGACTCTTAGACCTTATCACAGAAGGGGCACGAGCCCCTGCCCGGCCAACCACGGTGCTGAGGAAGACAAAGCCTTCCGGCTCGACGCCACAGCCTGATCCCTGATCTGTCACACACAAGCTGTGTCACCCTGCGCAAGGAACCAGCATCTGTCAGCCTTGGCTTCCTTGTAAGAAAAAAAAAAAAAAAAAAAATAGATAAAAGAGCACGTGCAGAGAGCTTGCAGCGACACAAGAGGTGTGGTGTTGGACAGCACCTGTGGCTCAAAGGGGTAGGGCGCTGGCCCCATATGGCAGAGGTGGCGGGTTCAAACCCTGCCCTGGCAAAAAAAAAAAAAAAAGAGGTGTGGTGTTATTCAGAGGAGACCTCAGGCTGACTGAGATGACAAGATCTAGGCATTAGAAAGGGAAGCATTCAGAACAGAATAGAAGCACATGTGCGTGTCCTTATTTCTATTTATTTACTTGCCATATTCCATTGATTCTGAGACTTATCCCCATTAACATTTTAAAAATGCAAACACCTTACAGTCATTTCACGCTGAGCAACTACACATAATAATCTTTTTCTTTATTTTGACTGAAAAGCTGTCATTAAAATTGGCTTACGGCATTTTAGGACCAAAAGTAATTCAGTAAGCACAAGATAGCGGGATACAAATGGAGCTCTGTGGAGATCTTTGCCATCCAGGCAATCACTTCTCTCCGGAGTCACCGCATTCAATACGAGTGTACCTTGCACATACAAACATGTCTGTGTTACTCACGAGGGGAAATGGCCTTTTTCTGCCTTGATATTCTCAGCTATAAAGCAAGGAACACGAAGGTCCCATCTCACAGAGCTGGGAGGAGTGAAAATCCAAGTAAACTCCTTGGCAAGACGACCAGCACGCAGGGAGCACCTCGGTTTTCTCGTCCGTGGAGTTGGTATTGTGAGACATGGCCACTTCACGGAGTTGGTGGAGGGCTCAACACAAGTAAACAGACGGTGCTTAATCTTTCCCCACTGCCCGCCTGGCTTCCTGAGTGGTGAGCTTGAGCTTGCAGGCTGTTGAATACGGAAGTTTTACAGTTCCATCAGGAAGTAACACATTATGGACAATTAATCACGCTCTTGTCTACACAAAGCATACCACTGAGGGTACCATGCTGCCCCGACCCGCTCAGAGGGGCTGCACCTGTCCCCCTCCTCCGGGGCTGGGAGCACTCCGGAGGCGCTCTCCGCTCATTCCCCACCTCAGTACCCAGCCATGGTGTGCCTACCGATGCCCTTCACCAAATGCTACGTGAACAAACTAGCTGACGTTACCTACAATATTTATAGAATGGAGTCTTCAATCTACTCCATAAGGTACAGAAAGTATAAAAACACTGAGTATCTACTGCTTTGTCATTAAGTACGTAGGATTCTAGTGAATAAAGCCAATTAACAATTTGCTAGATCCGTGAGAAATGTTTTCCCAAACCAAATGTCATCTCTTTTTTAAGTAAATATTCCGCTGTGATTTCAAAGGTTTTGAAAAGATTATCATTTCAAATGTACATAGGCATCACAAAAGTCATGTAATTTTTTTTTACATTCTTAAAAAATAATTCTATACTCATTGTTTAATGGCTCACATTTAATGAGAGACTTTTATGTACTAAACGTAGTGCTGAGAGCTTTATATTATATGACCTCTAATCCTCACAGAGGCTGTAAAGAGAACAGATATAGTAAAAATTTAAATAAAGTGCATATAGTCAGGAGGCTGAGGAGTGAAGTCAACGCATTTACAAAGTACCTATCATATCCACAAATCATCTCCACAATAGAGTTGCTATTACTTAATTCAGAATCATAATCTTAAAAGATCTGGAAAACCATTCTAGGTAAATGTCTGATCAGCTGGAAAAGTCAGATAAAATAAAAATAAGGGATATTTCAAATGACCTTTTAACCTCTCACGCAAATATAAAAGTGGCCATCATCATCATCAAGTCACCATCAATAAATTCTTCAAAGAAATGTAGTCCGATAAAGTGTCCTTTTGCCCAACTATGGGTGGGCAGGGTTAAAAAAATAAAGCTACAGAATCACTCAGGCTAAAAAAAAAAAAAAGGTAATAACAAGTGACAGACTTTGGAAATGGAATTCATTCCCAGGGACGGATCCCAAATTGAGACTATAAGGGGTGATGTCATCCTTCAGCTCCTCCAGACACTGCCAAAAGATTAAAGTATCTGGGGCTCCCAACAGAAAATCCAAAGCTGTACGCGATCAGCAAACAAAGTCTCATCTGAAGACTGCCTCACACCCAGAAAATGGGGAGTGGACACGTTGATACAAGGGGGCCCACTCTGGCCTCTGTCCACCCACAAAGCTCATTCTAGCAACTGCGGCTCTAGAATAGGAGGGGAGCAACTTTTTCCGTAAAGGGCCAACTATGCTGATGCAGCCTAAAAGCAGCCATCCACAAGCAAGTAAATGGATGAGCCTGGCTGTGTTCTGATAAAACTTTATTCGTGAAAGCAGGCAGTGCGCCAGGTTTGGCCCACAGGCTGCAGTTTGCACTAGAAGGACAGGATCCCTGTCTGCTTCAGGGACACAGCACTGAAATGCAACCAAAACAAACAACTTGTGGTAGCCTGGGGCCAGGACAAACTTTATAGGCATCAGTGCTGATCATATCTCCACCAACAAGCTGAGACTCTGAGAGACAGGACTGCAAGGAGACATTCCAAGGTGGCACTTTTTTATTATTATTATTATTTTTTTTTTTTACCATTTTGAAAAGAATTTTATTCTTTATGGTCAATTTTTTTTTTTATTAGAATGTACACATTTCTTTTGGAATCAAGTGTATACTAATTATAGTTGTATTTAAAACTCAAAGCAGAACATCTATTTCTGTTCTTAGAACCCTGTAGTAGGACATTATATATACATGGTAGCGTTTGCTGCATAAGAGTATACAATATGTCGAATAAAGGATTTTCAAGAACAAAGACATACTACATTAAAATAAAATATTCCTTTTTTTTTGCTTTAGGACAAGTCTTTTTTTTTTTATTGTTGGGGATTCTCTGAGGGTACAATAAGCCAGGTTACACTGATTGCATTTGTTAGGTAAAGTCCCTCTTGCAATTCTGTCTTGCCCCCAAAAGGTGTGGCATACACCAAGGCCCCACCCCCTCCCTCCTTCCCTCTCTCTGCTCTTCTCTTCCCAACACCTCCCTCCTTCTTTCTCTCTCTGCTCTCCACCCACACGGTGACCTTAATTGTCCTCATATCAAAATTGAGTAAATAGGATTCATGCTTCTCCATTCTTGTGATGCTTTACTAAGAATAATGTCTTCCACTTCCATCCAGGTTAATACAAAGGATGTAAAGTCTCCATTTTTTTAAATAGCTGAATAGTATTCCATGTTATACATATACCACAGCTTATTAATCCATTCCTGGGTTGGTGGGCAGTTAGGCTGTTTCCACATTTTGATGATTATAAATTGAGCTATAATAAACTGGAACCAGACAAGGTTGTCCTCTGTCATCTTTACTATTCAACATAGTGCTGGAAGTTCTAGCCAATACAATTAGGCAAGACAAGGAAATAAAGGGAATCCAAATGGGAGCAGAGGAGGTCAAACTCTCCCTCTTT
>CAUYPK010071571.1:0-12375 GCA_963574355.1 Loris lydekkerianus | reverse complement strand
GACTTTTTTAATGCTAAAAAGGAAGATTTAAATATTAAAAAAAAAAAAAAAAAAAAAAAAAAAAAAAGCCACATGGCATGCAAAGCCTTAAACACTTACTGTGTGGCCCTCTCCAGAAGTTTACTGACTTCTCCTCATAAGGAAAATTATTCTCCACCAGGCTCAGTGCCTCATTCCTATAATCCCAACACTCTGGGAGGCTGAGATGGGAGGATCACTTGAACTCAAGAGTTTAAGACCAGCCTGAGCAAGAGCGAGACACCATCTCTACTAAAAATAGGAAACTTAGCCAGGCATTATGACAGGCACCTATACTCTCAGCTACTCGGGAAGATGAGGAAGGAGGATTGCTTGAACCGAGGGGTTTGAAGTTGCTGTGAGCTAGGCTGATGTCCTGGCACTCTAGCCTGCGGCAACTGAATGAGACAGCGTCTCAAAAAAAAAAAAAAAAAATTGTTCTCAGCCTAGATTCCTATATCCTTCCAAGCCATCATGCAC
The DNA here is from genome assembly GCA_963574355.1 of Loris lydekkerianus. Classification (NCBI taxonomy): domain Eukaryota; kingdom Metazoa; phylum Chordata; class Mammalia; order Primates; family Lorisidae; genus Loris; species Loris lydekkerianus. The sequence goes on along the minus strand of CAUYPK010071571.1, from coordinate 11,877 downwards.
ACACTTAAAAGATAAGATAAATTTACAAGCTTTTGAGAAGTAATAAATTAATCCATCCTGTACTCTTAGGAAGTTATTAGAAAATGGAATACACAATGTGAAGGCATAAAACAGGAAAGGAAAAAACATGTGATCCAGAAAACACTATCTCTAATCTAGGAAAATAGTGAGAAAACATGATAGGATAATAACTGTGCAGGGAGGCAGGGGCACCTGCTCCATATCAAAATGGGATGATAGAGGAAAGGTTTTCTATTAAACATAAAACTTGGCAGAATAGACAATGTGATGAAGAGCAAGGAAGAACCAAGGCTAGGGCAGAGTCATTAATTACTGTTCAAGGAAAGAACTCTATTATCTCATATTATGTACACAAATAATGTAAATACTGACTGTACTCTCAACTCTTTTTATCATGTATAAGCAAACACAAAAGATCTAATCACGGTTGCAAAACAGGAAACCGATGCCATCAGTTGTTACAGTATAAAAGTAACAATGCAAATAAAAGAAGTCAAAATACCAAGTGGGAGGAGACCTGAAAGGCAAGCTTTCTTTGTCTTTGTAATATCTTCCTCTTACCAAGTGAGGTATGACTTCAAGGCGATAAGCAATAAAAGGATACAATGGAAACTGATACAGAAATCAGAAGTGATGATAAAACCATAGTAAGCAAAGAAAAAAGAGAAAGATCTTGGTGCAAGTGAGGTAAAATTTCTAAATCTGACAAAATGACTATATAATTTATAAATATGATTGAAATCACTGCTTGAAATCATCTGGAAAAACAAGTGTGTGTGTTTTTTTTAATTAAGACATTTGCACATAGATCATGAATACATATATGCCATTGTGGGATTCAATGTGTTGATTCTTTGTACAAATTGGAGTGCTTACATCCTACTAATTAACATAGCTTTCACCTCATTTACCCAATTACAGTGTTAAGACATTTGTGCTCTACACCTGATAGATCCAACTTGTACTTGCAATATGCTCCATAGGTGTGGTCCCACCACTAACCCTCCTTCTATAGACCCAATTATTGGATTTTTTTTTTCCATTCCTGAGATACTTTACTAAGAGTATTTTCCAGCTCCATCCATGTAAACATAAAAGAGGTAAAGTCTCCATCTTTTTTAATGCTGCATAGTATTCCATGGTATACACATACCATAATTATTAATCCATTCATGGGTCGATGGGCATTTGGGCTTCTTCCATGACTTGGCAATTATGAATTGAGCTGCAATGAACAATCTGGTACAAATATCTTTGTTGCCAAATGATTTTTGGTCTTTTGGATATACACCTAGAAGAGGAATTGCAAGATCAAATAGCAATTCTTCTTCTAGGTGTATATTTAGATCCCTGAGTGTTCTCCAAACTTCCTTCCTAAAGGAATGTACTAGCTTGCATTCCCACCAGCAGTGCAGACATGTTCCCTTTTCTCCATATCCACACCAACATCTGTACTTTTGAGTTTTATGATGTGGGCTACTCTTACTGGAGTTAGATGGTATCTCAAAATGGTTTTTGTTTGCATTTCTCTGATGATTAAAGATGATGAGCAGTTTTCATATGTCTGTAGACCATGTGCCTGTCTTCTTCAGAGAAGCTTCTGTTCATGTCTCTTACACATAATGAAATGGGATCACTTTTTTTTTTCTTATTAGTAAGTTTGAGATTTCTGTGGATTCTGGTTATTACACCTTTGTCAGAAATATAACCTGCAAAAATCCCCTCCCATTCTGAGGGCTGTCTATTTGCTTTACTTATTGTGTTCTTGGCAGTGCAGAAGCTTTTTAATTTGATCAGGTCCCAGTAATATATTTTTGATGTTGCTTCGATTGCCTGTGGTATCTTCCTCATAAAGTATTTTCCCAGGCCAGTTTTTTCAAGTGTTTCTCCTGCACTGTCTCCAAGAATTTTTATAGTTGTGTGTCTTAAGTTTAAGTCCTTTAGCCATTGAGAGTCAATTTTTGTTAGAGGAGAAAGGTGTGGGTCCAGTTTCAGTATTCTACAGGTCACCAGCCAGTTCACCCAGCACCATTTGTTAAATAGGGAATCTTTCCCCCAATTTATATTTTTGATAGGCTTATCAAAGACCAAATGATGATAAGTGTCTGGGCTCACCTCTTGGTCTTCAATTTTGTTCCATACATCTACCTCTCTATTTTTGTGTCAGTACCATGCTGTTTCGATCACTATCAATTTATAGTATAGTCTAAAGTCTGGAAGCATGATTCCTACTGCTTTGTTTTTATTTCTGAGTAATGTCTTGGCTATTCAAGGTTTTTTCTGTTTCCATATAAAACAAAGTATTGATTTTTCCAGATCTTTAAAATATGACAGAGATGCTTTAATACAGATCACATTAAATCTGTAGATTGCTTTAGGTAGTATAGACATTTTAACAATGTTGATTCTTTCCAGTCATGAGCATGGTATATTTTTCCATTTGTTAACATCTTCAGCTATTTATTTTCTCAGAGTTTCATAGTTCTCTTTATGGAGATATTTCATTTCCTTAGTTAAATACACTCCCAGATTTTTCATCTTCTTTGGCACTATTGTAAAGGGAATAGAGTCCATAATTGTTTTTTCCCCTTGACTATTGTTGGTATATATAAAGGCTACAGATTTGTGAGTGGTAATTTTGTATTCTGAGATGTTGCTGTATTTCTTAATCACTTCTAGGAGTTTTGTAGTTGAGTCCCTGAGGTTTTCCAGATATACAATCATATCATCTGCCAAGAGTGACAGTTTTATCTCCTCTGGTTCTATTTGGATCTCCTTGATTGTCTTCTCTTGCCTGAATGTAATGGGTAAGACTTCCATTACAATGTTAAAAAGCAGTAGAGACAATGGGCAACCTTGCCTGGTTCCTGATTTGAGTGGAAATGATTTCAATTTTACTCCATTCAATATGATATTGGCTCTGGGTTTGCTGTAGATTGCCTCTATCAGTTTAATAAATATTCCTCCTATACCTATTTTCTTAAGTGTTCTGATCAAGAAAGGATGCTGGATATTATCAAAAGCTTTTCCTGCATCAATTGAGAGAATCATACGATCTTTGTTTTTTAATTTGTTTATATAATGCATTATATTTATGGATTTATGTATATTGAACCATCCTTGGGACCCTGGGATGAAACCCACCTGGTCATGATGTCTATAATTTTATTTTCTTTTTGGGTCTTTTCCTGGTTTGGGAATCAGGGTGATATTTGCTTCATAAAATGTGTTGAGAAGTATTCCTTCTTTTTCTATGTTTTGGAAAAGGTTAAGTAATATAGGTCCTAGTTTGTTTTTTTTTTTAAAGGTTCAGTAGAATTCTGATGTGAAGCCATCTGGTCTCAGGCTTTTCTTTTGGGGGATCTTTCTTATAGTTGATGCTATTTCAGAAGTTGTTATAGGTATTTTCTGGTCATTATCCTTCCCTCTGAATGGGAGCTTCTGTAGAAAGCTGGTTCCAGACATCCATTTTGCCCCTCCCTCCTCCACTTAAGTGTTTTAAATGGCTTTCTTTTAAGGAAATTAAGAAAAGAGGGGGAAATATATATGCAGTTTTTTATAAGTACCTATATATTTAACATTTTCTATTCTTTCCTGTGGATCTGAGCTACCATCCCATGTTATTTTCTCTCTTTTGTAGAGCTTCTTGCTTCCTTTAACATTTCTTATAGTGAAAAACTATTAGCAACAAATTCTCTCAACTTTCATGTATCTGAGAATATCTTTATTCAATCTTCATTTATAAAGAATAGCTTTGTTCACTGTGAAACATATTTGATACTTGAATTGTGGCATTTCACTGCCTTTCAACTTAGTTTGTTTCTGATGACAAGTGAGCTGTATACCATGTATTGTTAATCCTCTGTATGTGATGAGATGCTTACTGATTTCATGATTTCTGTTTAATTTTGGCTGTGACATGTCTGACTGGTTTTCTTTATGTTTATACTACTTAAAATGTATTGAGTTAAAAAAATATATTTCATTAACATTGGGAAGTTTGGGAGCCATTATTTTTCAAATACATTTTTTCTATTCTTTATCTTTTCTGAGACATCCATTATTGGTATATTTATGTTGTCCTAAAGTTTCCTTTTTCTTCAATCTTTTTTCTCTACATTTTTCAGATTTGATTGTTTCTATTGGTCTTTCTTCAAGTTTTCTTAATTTCTCATCTGCCATGTAAAATTGGGTGTTGGACCTGTCTAGTAAATTTTTAATTTCAGTTATTGTATTTTTTAGCTCTAGAGTTTACATTTGGTTCTTTTTTGTGCTTTTGACTTCCCTATTAATATTTCCTGTATGTTAAGTCATTACCATCACATTATCATCATAGTTTCCCTTCACTATTTGAACATAATTTTCTTTGAGTGCTTGGAAACATTTATAATAACGGCTTTGAAGTCTTCATCTATAACCCACACTATCTGGGTTCACTCAGAGCAGTTTCTACTGGAACTGCTTACTTCTTTTATTTACTAAGTATAAATTATATTTTCCTCTCTTTGCATGTCTAGTAACCATTTTTTTAATACACATTTTTAGAAAATGCATTGTAGCAGCTCCAGGTTCTGTTTTACTTTGCTTAGGATTGTATTTTTAATGGCTCTTTTTAATAAATGAATTGAACTTAAACTGTGGACTTACTAATATCTCTACTCAGTTGTTCAATCATTATTTTTGTTTTCTAGGCTATTTTCCCTTATGTGCATAACATAGTGGTAAGACAATAATGAGAGCAGAGGTTGAACTCAAATACCTCATTTCCGTGGGGCTGTATTGTGTTATTTAAAAATGTATTGAAAGTTCTCAAGTCTTCGTGGCTTTCACAACTCACCAGTCTCTCAGGATCCCCATGTATTTATAGTCTTCTAGTCAGCTGAGAATGTGTGAAGAGATTATCTCAACCTTTTTATGGATCTTTCATTTTTAAGATCTTGCTGTTATATTTCTAGTGGACCCATCATTCAGCCAAGCGAGGATCACACTGCCAGGTTTATAAAGTTATAGATTTTCCCCATTTGTTCCTAAACATGACATGTCTATATCTTTTTTGTTGTTGTTGTTTTGGTTTGGTTTGGTTTGGTTTGGTTTGATTACTGACAGAATCTCATTTTGTTGCCCTCAGTAGTGTACCGTGGGATCACAACTCACAGCAACCTCCAGCTCTTGGGCTTAGGGGATTCTCTTGCCTCAGTGTCCAGAGTAGCTGGGACTACAGGCACCCTCCACAATGCCTGGCTATTTTTTCATTGGAATTTGACCAGGGCCAGTTCAAACCAGCCACCCTTGGTATATGGGGCCAGTGCCCTACTCACTGAGTCTCAGATGCCGCCCAACATGTCTATATCTTTTAAATGAAAAAGCAAAGCATTTTTATCCTGCAACCAAACTTAGTTCATCCCCTCTGTTGGTTTTCAAGATCATCCCTATGTTGACAAAACTATCATTCTTGCCAACAAATAGGGGAGGAAAGTATGGGTGTAGTCACAGTCATAAAGGCTACACCCTCAGTGCTTTTACTGAAATTCTAACTGTTTTTAAAGAATAGATATTTCTCAATTCTTTATCTCCCTTAAGTTGATTTCTAGTGGCCAAACTCATCACAGATCAATAACTGGAAGTTCTTTCCCTGTGAGAGGTTTGAGAAAAAATTCTATCTGAAAGTACAAGAATAGACCATTATAAAACCAGTCACGAATGAAGGCTAACCATGTAGAAATACTGAAAGTTCTTTTATTAAGTGTTTGTATAAGAAGACATTTAAACTTTAATTATGAATTAATTAAAAATTAATAAAAACCAGGACAAGACATATACAAACTAATGAAGTTGTGACAAAGTGGTACATAAAGAAGTAGTTTAGCATTAAGTTTATTTAAAAGAAAGGAAAAGAGAGAGAAGGAAGGGAAAGAGTAAGGGAGAGAGGGAGGGAGGGAAAAAGGAAGAAAGGAAGGAAGGAAGGAAGGAAGGAAGGAAGGAAGGAAGGAAGGAAGGAGAAACTTAAGGAATTAAAAAAAAGATAATAAAATGAACCAAAGTAAAATAGAAGGAAACAAAGCATAAAGCTAAAAGAAGAACCTAATAAAATATGGAGAAGGAGGAGAAAATGAATCTGAGGGCTCCATGCCTGTAGCTTAGTGGCTAGGGTGCCAGCCACATACACCAGAGCTAGTGGGTTCAAACCCAGCTTGGCCTGCTCGAAAACAATGACAACTACAACCAAAATATAACTGGGTGTTGTGGCGTGTGCCTATAGTCCCAGCTGGGGACTGAGGCAAGAAAATTACTTAAGAGCAACAGTTTGAGGGTGCTGTGAGCCGTGATGTAACTGCATTCTACAGAGGGCCATAGTGAGAATGTGTCACAAAAAAAAAAAAAAGAAAAGAAAATTATCTCAGAAAACAAATCCAAGAACTAGTTCTTTGGGAAAGACCAATGAAACTTTAAGCAAGTCTAATGAAAGAAAACACCACTAGACTAAGCTCTATGAGAGCAGAGACTTTGCCTTCTTTGTCACTATATTCCCAGCACCAAGAAAATTACCTGGTATGGTCTGGCACTCTATCACAATGGTTACAACACCAGCAACATGCGCCGAGGCTGGTGGGTTCAAACCCGGCCTGGACCAGCTAAACAACAATGACAACTGCAACAAAAAATAGCCAGGCATTGTGGCAGGCACCTGTAGTCCCAGCTACTTGGGAGGCTGAGGCAAGAGAATCACGTAATCCCAAGAGTTTAAAGATGGCTGTGACCTGTGACACCAAGGCACTCTGCCAAGGGTGACATAGTGAGACTCTGTCTCAAAAAAAAAAAAAAAAAAAAAAAAAAAAATGCCTGGTACATGTAAGTACTCTATAAATATTGGATAAAGGAAAAAAAGAATAAACAAACATTTTTTAAAAAAATTAAAGCTATAAAAACAAATACTTGAGATCTTTTAAAACATTTTATGACAATACTATAAATCTTGTAAAGTAATACACACCTCAAAGACTCACAAGCAGACTTAAACAAATGGAAACATGTTTCTATCATGTTCACTCACGGTAGCAATAGAGCTACATAACAAATAGCTTCAAAGCCTTAAAATAATAACCATATGATTCTTACTGTAGGTCTGCTAGCTGGCTGTAAATCTGCTGGGCTATGTTGGGATCTAAGCTCCAGGCTCCAAGCTAAAGTACTGATTCAGCTCTATTCCATGTATCTCCAACTTAATCTTGGACCAGAGACTATCTTTTGCAAACTCTTCTCATGGTGGATCACAGAAGCAAAAGAGGCCAAATCAAATTATGCAAGCACACACAAGGACTCTACATGCCTCCATCTACTAACATTCTGTTATTTAAAGGAAGATACTGGGGAGAGAAAATCCATTCCAGTGTACCACACAGTCATATGTCAGTAAGAAGTAGGGATGAAAAAAATAATAACAAAAAGAAGCAGTGATGAACTACTGAGAGCTGAGAACAAAAGTCCAACCTACAACACCCAACTTCACACATAATAAGAGATAGGCAAAATAAGACTACATTGAGATAACACTTTTTTACCTATGCAACTGAGAAAAGTCTTAAATATATATTTCCTTGGTGAGACTGTGAGGAAATAGTCATTCTCATACATTGATAGTTGGATTGTAAAATGATGCAATCCTTCTGAAAATAAATTTGGCAATCTCTTGAAAAAAAATTTTTATTAGATCATAACTGTGTGCATTTATGCATTTATGGGGTACAATGTGCTAATTTTATATACAATTTGGAATGTTTACATCAAAGTGGTTAGCATAGCCTTCACCTCATTTAATTGTTGTACTCTTAATAGATTTGACATGTACCCTTGCAATATGCACAATAGGTGAGGTCCCACCGATTACCCTCCCTCCATCAGACCACCCCCCTCCTCTCCCCTTGCTCACCTCTTCTCTCCTTCTTTCTGGGCTAAATTGTGTTTTATCATTCATATGAAAGTGTGGGTGATTATATATTGGTTTCATAATAGTACTGAGTACATTGGATATTTTTCTTCTAAGTAAAGTATCTCAAGAATGGAATCTCTTGAAAAATTTAACCCAGCAATTCTACATCTAGAAATCTAGCTAAAAGACACATCTGTGTGATAGACAGTTTTATGTATCAGTTTTGGAATCCCCAGGTGTTCAATCAATCTAGATGTTGCTGTGAAGAAATTTTATAGATGTGGTTAAAGTCTATCAACACTTTAAAGTCTGAAAGATTATTCTAGATAATCTGTGTGGGCCTGATTTATTCGATTCAAAAGCCTCAAGAGCAGAACTGAGGTTTCCATGGAGGAGAAGGACGTCCCCCTGTGGACTGCCATTTCAGCTTGTGTCCAGGAGTTCAACCTCCCCTCCTAGCAGCCTTCCCTACAGATTCTAGACCTGCTTAGCCATTTCCAACTATCAGACAAGCCAGTTTCTTATAATAAATAGCCTGCTGGTTCTTTTTCGCAGGTAGAACCCTGACTAACAAAATTGGTAAAAATACAAAAGAATACATAATAGTAGTCATTATAGCACTATGGCACTATTTGTGCCAGCTTGGAAAAAGTTGAAAACCTCCCAAGTATCCATCAATATGAGATCCATAATGAAGATGATGCATCTGTAAGAAATAAGGACTGTATCTTCTGCTGTGGTGATAGCCAACATGTATCATAAAAGAAAAAAACACAAGGTGGAGAATTATAAACAGTACACTGCCATTTATCTAAAAGGAAGGTGGATATATACATATATAGGGACATAGATACATACACACCCTCATACATATGTATTTTTAAATAGAAGGATATAATATTTTAAAAATATGGAAAAGAAAGAAGAAACAGAAAAAGGAAGACAGGGAGAGAAGATGCACTTCTCTAAAAATACCATGTTTTATAAATTTGACTTTAAACCAACAAATAATTTCTGAATTATAAAATAAAAATAACTCTAAATAAGATGCAGTGATGATGCCACTGCACTCTAGCCCAGGAAACAGACACCTTATTTAAAAAAAAAAAAAAAAAAGCTGAGAATTAAAGAGCAATATCTACAAATTGAAAGCAAATTAAACAAGTAAAACTTAATTATGCATCAAATTAATAACAAACAAGTAGATATTATTTTAAGCAACTTTTAAAACAAAGTAATTGGATTACATACCTTGTGTGCGCTATACTCTAAAAACAGAGAAAACTTTTAAAAATATATAAAGTATGAAAGCATTTTTAGCAATATTATCAGCAATAATAGTATATTAGTAATATATGTATGTATGTGGATGGTAAAGCAAACGGGTAGTTAAATAGTAGTTAGGTTGATGCTGTTGAGGGCCAGGGTATTTGTCATATCAAATGATGTATGATCTCACTTGTATGTAGAATTTTAAAAAGTCAAACTTATAGAAATAGAAAGTAGAATAGTAGTTACCAGGAACTGGGTTTACAGGGCCAGGAAATGGGGACATATTGATCAAAGGGTACAGGCATTCAGTTATAAAATCCACAAGTTCTGGGCCTATAATATACAGCATGGGTGATAATGGGTGTGTTCATTAATCTGATTGTGATAATCATTACATAGGAATACATAAATCATTACATTGTACACCTTAAATACACACAATCTGTCAATTAAATAGGTTTAAACTTAAAAAAGAATTTTATTTTAAAAAGAAAAACAAAATTAAGTAAGTAATACCAGGGAATTCTAAATTTGAGTCATGTATCTGATGACACAGTGTAGTCCCAGATACTCAGGAGGCTGAAGTGGGAGGATCACTTGAGCCTACTAAATTCAAGGGTACAATAAGCTGTGATAACACCTGTAAATAACCACTTCACTCCAGCCTGGGTGTCATAGTATGCCCTGTCTCTAAAAAATGAATGAATAAATAAATAAATGTCTACCTATATATGCATACATAAATATAAATTTAAGTTAAAAGTATTCATGAGAAGTAAAAGGTACAAGAATTAACTTGTCCAGGAATGGACACCTTCAGGAGAGAGGAGTTGGCCTCTGCAAAGTCTACAAAAACTGGATATAACCCAGCCACTTAAGGCAATCAGTTCTGTTCAAGCATTCAATTTGGATGGCAGCAACCCCATCAGTATTAATTTTCTATCACTGCTATAACGAATTACCACAAACTTAATGATAATGCATTATCTTGCAGCTCTGGGAGTCAGAATCTTAAAATAGACCAGCAAAGTTGTTTTCTTTCTGGATGTTCTAATGGAAAATCTGTTTTCTTGTCTTTTCTAGCTTCTAGAGCAGCAGTTCTCAACCCATGGGTCGCGATCCCTTTGGGGGTCAAATGACCCTTTCATAGGCATCGCCTAAATACATTCTGCATATCAGATGTTTACATTATGATTCATAACAGTAGCAAAATTATAGTTATGAAGTAGCAACAAAAATAATTTATGGTTGAGAGTCGTGGCATTAGGAAGGTTGAGAACCCCTGTTCTAGAGGGTTTCTTGGTTTGTGGCCCCTTACCATCTTCAAAGTCAACAATGGCCTATCCAGTCTTTTCCATATCTCATTACTCTGACAAACTCTTTTGCTTTCTCCTCCCCATTTAATGACCCTTGTGATCACCTGGAGCTCGCCCAAATAATGAAGGATAATCTCATAATTTTCAAGTCAGCTGGCTAGCAAACATAATCTCATCTATAGCCTTAATCCCCACTTGTCATATCACATAACATATTCCCATGATTAGGCATTAGAAAGTGGACATCTGGGCTCGGTGCCCGTAGCTCATAGTTAGGGAGTCAGCCATATACACCGGGGCTGGCGGGTTCAAACCCAGCCCAGGCCTGCTAAACAGCAATAACAACTACAACAAAAAAATAGCTGGGCATTGTGGCAGGCACCTATAGTGCCAGCTACTGGGGAGGCTGAGGCAAGAGAATCACTTGAGCCCAAGTGTTTGAGGTTGCTATGAGCTGTGATGCTAGGGCACTCTACCGAGGGTGATATAATAAGACTCTGTCTCAAAAAAAAAGAAAGAAAGAAAGAAAGAAAGAAAGAAAGAAAGAAAGAAAGAAAGAAAGAAAGAAAGAAAGAAAAAAAGAAAGAAAGAAAAAAAGAAAGAAAGAAAAAAAGAAAGAGGACATCTGTTAGGGAGCCACTATTCTACCTACCAAACTACCCACTTAGAACATGCCAGGAGAAAAAAAAAAAAAAAAAAAAAAGGAACATGCCAGGAGAGAAGTTTCTGTGTCTTCAATCATGCAGGCTAATGTGGTGAATTCTGTCACTAGTTTGTCTTGTCACATCATGTGGCTGCAACCATTAACCTGGGACTCTGGCCCCAAATCACTTTAGGAGAATGGCAGATGCTTCCTTAATCATGGTGCTTAAAAGACTCACAGTCTAGAGTCAAGTCATCACTCTCTCAGAATCTAACATCTTGTCCTTTCAGGTTGCTGTGACCTGCACCAGAGTGTGAATCACAATAGCAAGAAAGACTTCGTACCTCCTATTGCCTTTGTGCCCATCAATTTTTCCCAGTGAACACTAATCCACTATGTTTGGTGTTATAATTTGCTCTATGGAAGCCAACTATTGCTTAGTGCTTAAAGCAGTCAATCATGGCCAATAGCAATGCTTTGACCCTGTTCTATTAGATTCATTTGATGAGGCAAATGAAGGCACTTTACAGTCCAACAAATTAAAAGTTGTATAAACAGATCTGAGATCGTGCAAAACAAGATCAAAACACTCCAAGAAGATCTAGAAAAGAGAAGAAAAGAAATTTTAGAAAATCCCCTGTGGACGGGCCTACATGGTTTTTTACCCTACCTTCTTCCCCTGCTACCCTTATTTACCC
>CAUYPK010071569.1:0-11473 GCA_963574355.1 Loris lydekkerianus | reverse complement strand
TACTCTTCCATTAACTCTGTTCCCCTGTGGCTGCTTTCTTCTTTGTGATCTTTATTTAGATACCTGCCCAAGAGATTAGTCAGTGTCTAGAAAAGGATGTTTACTGCAGAAGTGATTGTGTTGATGTGGTAACAGGTATTTCCTTACAAGTTAATTTCAGATAGGTAAAATGAGGTAATGATGAAACAGATGATAGTGTGTACGTGACTAAGTGTATAAAATCAGATTTCTGAATAAAGAACTTTGCTACACGCCATCCCATGAGGTGTAGTCTGTTTCTTGTTTACCCTAAATAATTGCAGGAGCAAGCTTATACCCATGGCAAAGATGCTGTTCTTTCGCGTCTCCGGTCACGCAGAAGAGTGTTTCATTTAATCACATTTTCCTACAGCCCAGGTGTGACCACCAAGGGCTGACCCCATGTAACCCAATGATCAAATGCTTCCTTTAAGAGGAAACAAACAATCCAGCCTGTTCACGTTCAGTCTGGTGCAAGTTTAGAAATCTGGAGTTTACACAGCAACTCTGGAGGCTTAATAACTGCAGGGAGACAGACTGGCTGAGGGCTTGGGCAGAACGGTGAGGCTGCCGGGTTAGGAGGAGGAGTGGGTGACCCGGATGCACGAGGCAAGGCGGCCTGCTGCACAGAGCTCCCCCCCACCCCCAACATTCACTTTCAGGTCATGCTCAGAAGGGGAAAGGCCAGGGAGAAGGGCACAGAATTATGGAGTGAGTGTGGCGGACGGCACTCTGTGTGAGTGTTGTTTGGCTTTCCAATGGGGGTTCTGCTCTGTCAAGGGCCAGGGCATTTGTAAAGAAGCTGATGAAGCAGGAATGTTACCTTCTCCCTTCCTGACGCTAAGGGAGTAAGACAAGTAAGAGGGATGAACCCAAGTGCATCATTCAGAAAGACAGGTGTAGATTAGCACTGGAGAGACCCTGGAGAGACCCAGGCCCTTGCTGTCAATCACTGCTTATTTTTCCTTTTTTCTGTTGGCTCCACTCACTCCCATACTGCAAGTGCCTGACATTTTCACCTTATTGTGGATTTCAAATTTTAGATTTCTCTGAATCCCAGTTAGTGTTGTATTTTCCTAAGATCACTCTTTTCCATGATGCCTAATGAGGTTTTGTAGTCCTTGAGGTATTTGCTTTCATATTAAGAAACTCTCAGAGAAGAGCATTTCCCGTGCAGCTCCAGGGCATAAGATGATCAGAAAAATTCCCCCCTAACCAAGAAGAGGATCAAGTTTGGAATGACAGCCCCTGAAACACGTTTAAGCACCTTCTAACTCTGTCATCCACCTTTCTCTGAATCTCACCTAGAGGAAACCATCTGAATAATGCCACAGTAGTAATGTTGGACAAAATGTTTACTAGAGAGAAGACAAACATGGCTTGTGAGAAACACACCCAACAGGCATCCAATGTCCCTCCACTAAGGCCAGTCCATAGGCGGGGACCAGGGGACAGGTAGGAAGCTGAACCAGAGTCCCCAGACAACAAATGCTCTAGGAGCACCAAAATCAGCCCGGCCACCTCAACCACATTACAGCTGGTGCTTAAAAGTCTGTCCTACCTGCTTCCTCCCTGGAATGAAAACACAGCCACCTCCTCCATCTCTCCCCCCAGGGGATGTTTTCCTGGGTCCCTTCTCAAGCTCTTGGTTGATGCCTGAGAGGCATCCAAGGACACAGGGGTCTTCTGGGTGAGAAGTCAGCCATGCCAGGATACAAAGGCCACTTCTTTCCTGGTCATCACTTCAAGTAGGCAGCGGCTGTCTGGCCTTCACAGGTGGTTCTGTCCTGCATACAGCCAACCCTCTACTGGGTACTCACACTAGTCCTCTCCCTGCCTCCTCCACTTTCTGCACCTTTGAACATGGCCTTCCCACCTCCCTTGTACTTATGAAACTTCTGAAAACCCAACAGACGCTACTACACCAGAGAGGCCTGTGCCATGGCCGGTGTCTCAGAGCGCCAGGTGACTGCACAGCTGGAGCGGCAGCTGTCCATGTGGCCCCAGCTCTGCCACTCAGTACCTCAGACAAGACACTTCACATATCTTCTGGGCGCAATTCCAAATTCTATCAAGGAAAAGAACCAGGTTGCAGATCATTCAGAGTCGCTCCTGGGTTCCTGAGTCCATACAACTAGCGTTCTGTAATGTTAGCTCTCTTCCACAGGAGCACACAGGGCCGACCCCCTGAGTCACCAGAGATGAAGCAGCACAGGCCGCATGGCATCCCACAGACCCATGTCAATACGGTAAACCTCGCGCGTTCTGATAGGGTGTGGACTGACATTTCCCTGCACACACCTGCACGGTTCCCAAGGAGAACTTGGGGTGTGGGCTGCACGGCATCCCACAGAGCGGCGTCAACACCTAAACCTTGTGCGTTCTGACAGTGTGTGGACTGACATTTCCCTGCACACGCGTGCATGGTTCCCAAGGAGAACTCGGGGTGTGCCCACTTCTCTGAAGCCCATATTCGAGGCCACTGCAGCCTTGGCAAGTGGCCAGTGCCACTCAGTTTGTTGCAATGTTAGTACACAGCACTTGGCCCACAGCGTCTGATTCTAATTTATCAGCTTCCTGGGTTGATACAGTATTCTTAATCCTTGGCAGTGACTGTTTATTAAGATGTGAAACACTTCCCACCAGGGGCGCTGCTGAGACCTTGAGCATCACAGTTCACAGCCTACATCTACCTGCACATTGCTCACAGGTTAACAGTGAGCCCTGCGCCCAGCAAATCATCTTGATGGTCATTTATACCACCTGTAAGTGGAAAAATATTGACATGGGTTTGGTAAGACCGTGAGTACTCCCAACTCAGGTGTGTGATGCTGGGAGTTCATTGCTGTTTAGAAATACTCTCTCTTGATAATGCTGAGTCCGCAGCGTAAGATAGGTAGAAAGGCAGGCTCTGTACCCTGTGTCTTCTGAGGCCAGCCACGACTAACATGTGACAAGTAATCCCCACTGCTGCTTTTAAATGGAATTACTGTGGCAACATGAAACAGCCAGGATAGGAGATTTTCTATTTTTTGTAGAGATGGGGTCTCACTCTTGCTCAGGCTGGACTTGAATTCCTGGCCTCAAGTGATCCTCCTGTGTCAACCTCACCAAGTGCAAGGATTACAGGCGTGAGCCACCACACCTGGCCCGACATTATACAGGGTGGCCATAAAGTTGCAGTTTAACATAATGTGCATTTTAAAGTTGCACACAAACTTTGTGGCCACCCTGTACGACGTATTTCTGAGGTAGAGCTCAGTTCAACTTCTCCTGAGACCTCCATGTGTCCAATGCCCAGGGAAGCCCTATAGAGGTGTCACGGTCAGGATCTGAATTCTGGTCTTTCCATCATACACTTTGCTGACTGTTCCATGTCAGACAGCATAGTTAGGATTTCTGTCCAGGATCCAGGGGCCCAGACTGGTGCCATTAACGGAAACAGCTGCCTCTGAGAAAGTTGCTACAGAGCGGATATCACTACCCAACTTTGCCACCCCCAAGACTCCGTTACATAAACTGTACCTGCTCCAATGATTCCTAACCCTGTCTCCCACAAAGGGTGGAGAATTTCCTGAGGTTTCCAGTTCCCTTAATTTCCTCCACGCTCCCTTTTCCCATAAAATACATGTGTTTCCCAGTTTTGCATTCAAATAAAATGCTCGTGACCAAATTATTAAGTGCACAGCTTCAGAGCTTCATCAATCCTCAGTGAGCACACACAGACTGACTCTACCCTGTGGACCTTCGCTGTGCGGGGGCCGGGCAAACAGATGGACAGTCCCTTTCTCACGTCACCTACAGCCCAGCAGGGAGGACAGCTGAGGACACAGGTGTTAGTGACAGACAGGGACGGGGTGAGGGTGCGGGATGCCTGCAAACTTTGAGCATGCAGAAGAGCTTCAAGCTGCCCGCTCCCCAGAGCTGGTGTCGAGGGGGCCTTACGCTGGCACGGAGCTGAAGCCTGCGAGCTGTCTGGTTTCCACTATTGATACCGACAAAGAGCTCAATCTGTCAACCCGTTTCCTTCCACTTTCCAGCTTAAACATCAGGAGGACGCTTACCTCGGTCTGGGTATGGGCGCAGCACTGGGGTTTTTCTTGCTCTCTACACTGGGAGGGGGGCATCCCTCCTTTGATGACAGTTGTGAAACACAGGCCCTGTGCCTGACCCGGGAGTGTCACGGGAATCCAGGGAGATATCTGAGGAGTATCTCTGGCCAGCATTGCCCTCTTCATTCCCCCACTGCTCTGAGTTTCCGCTGACTTGTGACAGGAGGTCAGCCCTGGGGCATACCACGGGGCACGGCACATGTCTGCAAACCCACACTGAAGCTGTGTGAATCTGTAAGATCTATCTATAAAAGTTCTGCCCACATATATGAACACAGAAATGACAGTAGTCTACACACAAAAAGGAATCTTCTAGTCAAAATATCTCTGTAACCTTGAGAACTCCCCTTCCCCAAAAATACTGATGTGCAAAAAAAATTCTAAGGTGAAGGATTTGGGAGAAAATGAAAAGGATAAAAAAAAAAATTATTTTAATGCTATGGACAAAAACTGATAAAAATAGGTACGTCTCTCCAGTCTTTCCCCATATAGCCATACATTTTTGCTATGTTCCTTGCCTGAGTATTATTTAAGGCCACCCTGCCCTTGATGATCTAAAGTAAAGCTGTGATTTGCCCCCAGCCTGACTCTTACTGGCACTTCTGAATATTTTCAAGGCCCTGTCGCCATGGTCAGTCCGGCCCTGAGGTCCTGCTCTGGCTAGGATCCCCTTGGCTGACCACTGATGTTTGCTGCCCCCAAACATGATGATGATGGATTTTGGCCTCTCCCAGGTGCCCCCACATTACGCCAGGCTCTCCACAAACGGCGCCCTGTACTGGACACTCACACCTCACAGAAGTTAGTCCTGGGAGGCAAACCTGAACTTTCTATCAGCCAGCCCTGGCGGCAAGAGACGCTAGCTGTTCTCTCTCTCTGCTTCCTGATGGAGCTTTCTGTCCCCACACTGCACTCCAGACTTTAGTCCCACCTCCCTGCTCCTCTTATTTTTGGAACCCTCATTTTGGATATTCTAAGAACTCCATTCAGCTCGCCGCTGGTGAGAGGTTGAGTCCTCAAATCTGCTCAGCACCACCCTCCACCAGCCCACAGCAGTTACTTCTTGGGGCTTTAAGGTCTTCAACCACAGGTGGCCTCCAGAGGCAACCCTTCTCTGTCCCCAAGGAGGAGAGGGCAGCAATAAAGATATTGGGACTGATACAAATGTTGCCACTTCGTTTCCTCAGCTTCACCCTGGCAGATGGAGGAGCGACTACCTCAGCTTCTAATATTACACCCAGCCCATGCCGCCGCAGAGGTAACATTCTCTACATAGTTTGTTTGCAATATTTTCCTAATATGGTGGAAGCATTTCCATATGTACTAAAGTATAAAAGCACTCTCCTGAGTACTTTTCTTTGGCCATAATTCCCCATGGCTGTGCGTGATGTGTCCCCTGTTTTAACAGCTCCGATTCTTAAACGTTAGGCTCTTTACAGGACATACAAATGCTGCTGCAACAAAACCCCTGCTTTCAAAAAAAATAACAAAAAACCCCGCTGACAAAAAAAATAACAAAAAACCCCTCTGACAAACATATTCTAGCACATCTGTCCTAATATTAAATAACTAGAGATGCTAGAAATAAAATTGTTGGTTAAAAACAATACCCCCCCATCACCAAATTCGTATATGTTGAAACCTTAGTGTCGACTTCAGTCACTAAGACAACTGCAGTGGGACCTCCACAGTTGACCAACTCCCTATATTTACTACCTCAAATTGACCTAATTTTCCAGGACCAGACAAGCACCACATGTATGTGTCAGCACAGCAGGGCTGGTTGCCTATGTCACCACCTCCGTGTGGTGACAGTTTGTTACAGTCCCTTGGGGGGAGGTGAGGTTGCTTGTACAGGTTCTGCTGTATAATGAACAGCTAGGTTCTGGATAGATTTTATTGGGCTTCTGAAGTATAGACTCTCATGGCAAAACTACTGATGATAATATACTAGAAGAGAATCTAAATGTGATTCATGGTGGGACCTCGAGGTCACATGGTGTCTGCTTGAACGAGGGCTAGAGACGGGGTCAGCCGTGGGGAGGGCTGACTATACCTCCATGCTCCAGCCCCCATAGAAACCCTGGAGCTCAGGGAGTGGGTGGGCAGCGCTGGCTGGCCGAGCTCTGAGCGTGCTGTCCCACACCAGGGCTGCTCTCCGCTCCCCTGGGACAACAGCTGGAAGCCCAGTCCTCAGAATTCTCTGGAACCCTGTCATTCGTCTCTTCCCTTGACTGATTTCAACCGTAATACAGTGCACCTATAAGCACATGGCTTCCTCAGCTCCGGGGATCCTCAGAGCAAATTAGTGAACCCGAGAGTCTCGGGACCCCTGGACCTGCATTTGGGCACAGAAGTAAGTGTGGTCTTCAGCCAGGCGGTCGGGGCGTCTATCCCAGCACACAGCTGACAGGAGCAGTGGCACTGCTGTGGCCCCATCAACACCATTTGCCCTTTGCCCTTTTCCATATTACTGCTACCCTCCTGTGCCTCCATTCTGGAAGAAATGGAATGAGAGATGCTTCCTGGAAAGTCAGAATACTGGGCGTCAGGAGAAGCGAGCCCTCAACGGAGAACTTTAAAAAGGTTTTGCTCCCCTTCCCTAATTTTTTTTAAAAAGTAACAGAATACAAACTCCACACAAATGTGATCAGCCTATATTTAAAATTCTCTCTGAAGATGTGGTCTTGATAATATACCGTGACCAGAATAATTTAAACTAGTACAGGCTATAACAGAATGATGAGGCTGAAATCATTCCTCCTCATTAAAATAACTTTGTATGTGTTAGAAAAATAATTCTTGGGTATATTGTGTAAACAATCTATTAAAATCTAATTTGTAGCTATATCAGATGATAGTAAGAAATTTGAATATGGTACTTGCTCTTCTTTTGCCGTTTTATCCATGACTGTGAGTATCCAAAGAGCTTGATACAAATCATTTCAAAATATCACATAATTCCAAATGATTGATGTTAATCTTTAAAACTACAGAACATCAGATACTGAATAAATTGCCAAATACCAAAATGAATGTTTTTTAGATCCTAAATTCTTACATTGAATGAGGATTTTTTTTTTTTTTCTGATTCCGATTTTCACAGTGATTACAGCAACCCTGGTACCCCCTGTGCGAGTTATAACTCTATGCTTCACCAGTGCTGTCTGCAGCAGGCACCATATGTGTGGGCCACCTCTCCCCCCCCCCCCCATCTTTTGGGCAGCCAATAACTTAAGAGTTGTCAGAGAGAAAAATCAATGCTGTAAACCATCCAAATGCAGCCTGGGAGATCAGCGCTGAAACTGCAAAGCACTAATCTATACTGCTAGCTGTTTGTGGTTTAAGCTCAGAACTACAGAATAGTGACTGTGTGCCTGGACTGGCAAGACCAGGGTAGAGGTTCTAACATTGGAAACATTTTCCAGTAACTGATAGAAAAATGGATGTGTGTAACCAACACAGCAAAGACTGCCTGGAAATCCAAACATCCAAGTCCAATAACAATTTAAAAAACCCCAAACTCTAAGAAATATGTATATTTCCTCACAGAGTGAAACATGTCATCTCTGTCCAAACTGGGTCATGTAAGATAGAGTATCCTCAAAGACATTAGGAAAGAAGGGAAAACAAATATGCTTGAAGCAGAACTATTAAAACAGCCAAAAGCGAACATGTGCACTCACCACCTGGTGGCACGGAGCTCTCCTCTCTGGGGAGATGGGACAGTTTGCCACGGCTCCGCACAGGCTCTGAGTCTGGCCGCCCTCCCACAGCAGCCAGCCAGCATGGGCCCACTGTGGCCTCCAGCCGTGCTGGAGTCCTCTGCACCAGCGCAGACCTGGAGAAGCTTCTCACTTCCGAGGCCAGAGTTTTCCAATAGTTCCAATTCCGGTGCTGCCCAAGTGCTGCCGTGGACATGGGAGGCACATGCAGCGGGAAAGGGCCCAAGGCAGAGGCTCAGAAACGGACACGAGATTAGCACATTGTTCATGGAGCTGGGCAATGGAAGACTGTGTTTTGCTTCTCTTTGTGGGGGAGAAATCAGAATCTCAAAATGTTTCCACACTCTCTGAACCAGACCCATAAATGAACAACCCCGCCTCTTTAGGTATTCCTCAGCCTTCCTTGGTCCTGGAGCTCCAAGTTCTAAGAGGTCCTCTCTAAGCACTCCGTAATCCGCAGGTAGCGACTCTGCAGTGGGCATGCGTGCAGGTGGACGACACACAAAGACCTCCTAAGCTTCACAACCTGAAGGGTCATCTGTGGGCAGCAGCTGCAGCACCACATGAGAGCTGGCCGGGAACGCAGACCACGGCCCCCACCAGGCCTCCTGGAGCAGCACCTGAATGTTAACGAATCTCCCGGGAATTGGCATGTACACGGAAGTTTCAAAAGCACTAGGTTCAGACAGAATGAAGAACATATATGTGATTTCTTTATTTTTTAATTTTTTTTACTTTTTTTTTTTGTGATTCTTTTTTTTGGTTATTATCTGGGATCTTTGCTCACAGACCCCATCATACAAATCTGTGAAAATACAGAAGACCCAACCTGGTGGGCCCACTCCCTAACACGCTCGCACGTTGTGGTGGAGAACTGCCAGGATCTGCCAGGTGCACCTCTAGTAACTCTATTGTGGGCACTTTAGAGTGTTTTACGGACCCTGAAAAAGAAGCTCTTTTCTCCAGTACTTAGTAGTTTCACACCAGATCTCTAAATTTAGCCACACCTGCTGCATTACTGATCATATACCTACGATGCCCCGTCCACCTCAAGAGACGAGGGTACAAAGCTCTCCAGGAGTGCTGCAGATTGGTAGAGCACATGCACATGGCAAATTGATGTCTGTTCCCCTGTGGATAGCCTCCAAAGCTGGAGCTGCTGTTCCATTTCTTGTGAACTTACCTTCCCTACAGATTAGTGTGAACACTTTGGCTGAAGTGAGAATTTAAGGGCCACAAAATCAAAAGCCTGCGAGGTTCCTTTGCAAAGGTGAGCTCTTTCTTCCCACACACACTCTGCCGCTCTACCAGTCCTCCAGCTGCCTATTAGCGGAGCTCCAGTGAGACACCTCAGAGCTTGGCACAGACCTTTTGTTTCTTGCCAGCAGGTAGGTCATGGAGAAAAATAAATCTTACCACGAAAAGCCACACAGACAGCCGTGTGTGCTGAATACATGGCCAGATCTCCAAAATCATCTCTCTGCCTGCCAGTTCCAAAGCTGTTCCGCCTGTATACTGGCTCCCCAGAGTACCCATTTATCTTTGGGGTCTCAGTGCCTGAGAAGGGAGAAAAAAACACAGAAACAGAGCAGGCGGGCAGAGCACACAGCTGAAGAGCAGCACCAGCCATAGGTGTGGTGACTTTGCAAGGATCTCCCAATACCTTGGTTAAAACTCCTGAGTCGAAGAGGACTCTGGAATGTTGTCACTGTCACGAGGAGCAAGTGAACGCAGAAGACGCCTGTGGGAAGTGAGAGAGGGGCTGATAATCACCAGGACAAGTTGGGGAGGGGCCAGGGAACTGCCACGCCCTGCCTTCAGGGTGTGTCAGGACTGGCACTTTCAAAAGAGGAGACTGATGGACAGAAGGGAAAGTTGACTTGTCCAAGGTCACACAGCACATTAGGAAGCACCACAGGTGCCTTCTCAGCCTGAGGGCCTGTGTGTGCACCTGCCTTCCCAGCACCTCCCAGGAGGCAAGAGCCCTCTTGGGCCACTGCCCTTCATACCATCTCATTTCCTTTGTCCTCCCTGTCTTGAAAGTGCCTTCCTCTTTGTGGTCATCTGTAAGCAAAGCAGTCTCTGCTCATTCATAAGGGCCCAAGTGTCAGCTCTCTGTCAAAACTTCCCCCCTGACATGCCCCACATTCCAAAGAAGAATCATGCTGGCGCTCTTCTACACTCTCCCAGGACCACAGTCCACCAAGTGACATCACAGGGACCCCACTCTGGTGATGCTGGTCACCGACCCCCCACAGGGCCCACCCTCTGGACCAAAAGTGCCTTATCTTCCATGATCAGAACTCAGCATTTTCATTTGTACCCAGTATCAGGGTCCAGAACTGTGCTGCATGTCAGCCGCTAGCCATATGTGGCTATTTTGATTTCAATTTTAATTAATCAAAAATAAAATTTTAAATTCCACTTCTCAGTCACACCAGCCACATTTTAAGACCTTAATGGCAACACTGGCTGGTGGCTGCCAGATTGGCCCATGTAGGTGCGGAATGGTTGCATCATTGGTGACAGTTCCAAATACTGTGGCCCGTGCCCAGAAAAGGTCTATTAAAATCAGATATAAAACAAATGTGTACCCCAGAGCCTCAAGTAAATCCAGAAACTTAAAACACCAGTACCCTACCAGTCTATTCTTCCCTAAGAAATAAAACCAGTGGTTTCTACTTCTCTTTGAATATTGTTACAAGAAAAAACCTCTAATAAAGGTTAGAATGATGGAAAATCATATTTACACTGCTATCCATGGTTAGAAATCTTTACTTTCCATGTTTCTAAACAGCCCTGGCTGACAAGTCAGGGAGGAAGTGACCCAATGGCCACTGCAGACCTTGTCACAGCCCATACCGTGACACAGCCTCCTGCCCAAGGTTTGGGCCTGGCCTTAGCCACACTGTGTCTGTCAGACTGTGACCACTGGACTCAGGAAAACGGGGTTAGTGACAGGAAGATGGCTCCTGCCGTAAGTGTTGACACTGGGGAGGCAAGTGAACTCTTCATTTCTATGGGCTCCAGATTTTACCATTTCAGACTAACCTTATCGAGCACTAAGTCTCCTCTGCTTTAATATTTTATGATTCCTTGATACAAACCCCAAATCAATAGGATTCCCCAGGATTCTCCTGCTAGTGAGACCTCAGCAGGCAGAACAGTAAAGCATATTTTTCAGACCCACATGTAAACCAAACAAATTGCTCCCAATCCTGATTTCTCCCTCCTTCTATCTCACTTTACATACACATCCTCAATGAGATTCACCTTCCAGATAACACTTCTGTGAACATTCCATGGATGGAGCAGGAGTCCTTTCCATGCCCTCTCTAATCATGAGAGTTTACTTCCTCTGCTCTGGATGGTCCAGACCTCTATCCTTCATGAGCCTTTAGTGGTCTACCACCCCTACCACCTTGCACCACCCCACAGCCCCCACCCTGCCCCTACTCCCCAGAACCCCTACCCACCCCACAATCCCCCCTACTCCCCAGAACACCCCTACCCCCCACACTACCCCCTATTCCACAGAACACACCTACACCCCACACTACCCCCTACTCCCCAGAACACCCCTCCACCCCACACTGCCCCCTATTCTACAGAACACCC
>CAUYPK010071568.1:0-20174 GCA_963574355.1 Loris lydekkerianus | reverse complement strand
AATGCCCAAAGTTCTCCACATTCCTGCTCAAGCTCTCCCCAAGGCAGTTCAACTGAGTGCCAAGTCCAAGAACACCAAAACAGTTCACAGGTAAGGCCCTTCCAGTTTGCAGTCTCACTGCTGCTTGTACTCACAGTTGCCGGGGTGATTAGATCAATCAAACACACGCAATCACTTGCCAGTTCTCCACTGTTTTTATCCTCCTCTTGGGGTCCAGAAGGCCCTTGCTGGTTCCCTGTATCCTCAAAGGGATGATTATAGGCATATCCCACTGGCCAGAGATGCCTGGAGTCCTGTCTCCCCAGACTCACTGTGCCCAGTTGCAGGGAAGCTGTTACTCGGCCGCCATCTTTAATCCTCCTCCATTTTTTTTTAACGTTGAATAGTATTCCATGGTCTACATATGCCACAATTTATTAATCCATTTATGGGTCAATGGGCACTTGGGCTTCTTCCATGACTTGGCACTTATGAATTGAGCTGCAATGAACAATCTGGTGCAAATATCTTTGTTGCCAAATGATTTTTGGTCCTTTGGATATACACCTAGAAGAGGAATTGCAGGATCAAATGGCAGGTGTACATTTAGATCACTAAGTGTTCTCCAAACTTCCTTCCAAAAGGAACATACTAGTTTGCATTCCCACCAGCAGTGCAGAAGTGTTCCCTTTTCTCCACATCCATGCCAACATCTGTTGTTTTGGGATTTTGTGATGTAGGCTACTCTTACTGGAGTTAGATGGTATCTCAGAGTGGTTTTGGTTTGCATTTCTCTGATGATGAGCATTTTTTCATGTGTCTGTAGGCCGTGCGGCTGTCTTCTTCAGAGAAGCTTCTGTTCATGTCTCTTGCCCACAATGAAATGGATCACTTGTTCTCTGTGGATTCTGGTTTTTAGACCTTTGTCGGAAATATAACCTGCAAAAATCTTCTCCTATTCTGAGGGCTATTTGCTTTACTTAAGTGTGTTGTGGCTCCTCTTAAGATTTTTCTCTTTATAATTGCTTTTCAGCAATTTATGTGCTTTGGTGTGAATCTGTGTGTATTCATTAATCCTCTTCCGCAGTGCGAAGTTTTTTAATTTGATCAGATCTCAGTAATGTATTTTTGATGTTGCTTCAATTGCCCAGGGTGTCCTCCTCATAAAGTATTCTCCCAGGCCAATTTTTTCAAGTGTTTCCCCTGCACTCTCTCTAAGAAACTTAGATCATTGGTCTGAGACCTTTCTTTCATCCTTATAGATGAGCTATAAATTTTCTTCTAAGCACTGCCTTAGCTGCATCCCACAAATTTTGAAAAGTTGTATTTTTATCTTTATTCAATTCAAAGTGGTTTTAAATTTCTTTTGTGATTTCCTACTTGATTCTTAGGCAATTTAGAAGTGTGTTTTTTCTCCACATATCTTCCTATTAACTTTTAAATCCATTCTTATCAAAAAATACTCTATAATTTCAATCATTTTAAATTTATTAGGGTGGACCCAGCATGGTTCACCCCTGTTGTTCTAATGGTATGGAAGACTGAGATCAGAGGATTGTTTGAGGCACCCACCACAACGCCCTGCTATTATTAATAGAGATGGGGTCTTGCCCTTGCTCAGGCTAGTCTTCCTGGGCTCAAGGTATACTCCCACCTCAGCTTCCCAGAGTGCTAGGATTATAGGTGTGAGTCACCTCACCCAGACTGGAGTCTTGCTTTTATCCAGTTAGTCTAACAATTTCTGCCTTATAATTTCAGTGTTTAGACCCTTTATATTTAATATAACTATTAATATGCTTAGTTAACTCTACCATCTTAGCATTCATTTTTTATTTGGTTCTATCTTTTCTTTGGGGTTTTTCTTTTCTTTTCCACCTTCTTTTGTTAACTGAGGACTTTCTAGCACTCAATGTATCTTTACTACCAAAAAAACACTTCATATTTTTGTTTGTCTAGTGGTTGCTCTAGGATATAAAATGTGCATATTTTAATTATCACAGTACATCTTCAAACAGTGTTATATCACTTCCTATATCATAACAACAATACACTGCCATTTCATCCTTTGTGCTACATTATCATCCATTTCATTTCTCTATATGCTCTAAATCTCACCAAACACTGTTATAATTTCTGCTTCAAATAGTCACTTCTATTTTAAATAAATTATAAAATGAGGGGGAGAAAGTCTTTTATGCTTACCCCATATATATACATGACATTTAAAACATTCTTCATTCCTTTTTGTAGAACCACATTCTCATCTGATATTTTTTCTTCATGAATAACTTATTTGTCATAGTACAAGTCTGACAACAAATCCTTCCAACTTTTGTTTAAAAAAAAAAAAAAGCCTTTTATTTTCTTTTCAGTTTTGAAGAATATTTTCACTTGTTGCCAAACTGTCTTTTTTTTTTTTGGCACTTTAAAGGTGCCATTCCATTGTCTCCTGGCTAACATACCTTTGGTGACAAGTCTGCAGTAATTCTTGTCTTTGTTGTCCTGTACATTCTCATTGTTTTTAAGTCTCTTTTTCTCCTCTGGCTCCTCTTAAGATTTTTCTCTTTATAAATGCTTTTCAGCAATTTATGTGCTTTGGTGTGAATATGTGTGTATTCATTAATCCTCTTTAATCTTTGTCTTAGCATTTTCATCAAATTTAGAATAATGTTCAACACTATTTATTTTTTTTTTCTTTTGAGTCTTTCTCTGTCACCTGAGCTAGAGGGCAATGATATGATAATTCATTGCAACCTCAAACTCTTGGTCTTAAGCAATCTTCCCGCATCAGCCTCCAGAGTATCTGGGACTGTACATGTGTGCCACCATTCCTTGCTAATTTTTTCTATTTTTAGTAGAGACAGCATCCTGCTCTTGTTCAGGTTGGTCTCAAACTCCCTAAGTCAGTCAATCCTCCTGCCTAGGTGTTCCAGAATGGTAGGATTACAGGCATGAGGCACCACACTTACCCCATTGTTTCTTTTTAGTATATTTCCTAACATTCCCAAAAGGGTTAAGGAGATGCCAGTGCAGATTTCTGGAGCTCTTTTTCTGGATATCTCCCCCTTGTTTGGATTTCTTTTATTTTTTATTTTTTGCAACTTTTAGCTGCCTTAGCCTCCTGGTACTCCAATATCTAGCTATCTCTCTTCAATTCAGTGAAACCACTGTGCTCTGCTTGGGATCTCCTCCCTTACTCCAAGGTCTGAGATGTGCCTTCAGACAGAAACTAGGTGATAATAGCACTCATCTCATTTGTTTTTCTTTGTTCGGGCATTACAATCCTATGCTACCTCTCATTCAATATCAGAGTACAGCTGTTTCATACATTTTCTCTAATTTCCCATTGTTCACAGTGGCGAGATAAATGTGGCCCCTATTACTCCATCATGAACTAAAGTGTAAATCCATTACGCTTTTTTAAAAGACTCATTTACTAACAATTGTGGGAACCAACTACATGTGTTCAATCTAACACATTTAACTGGAAAGCTACCTCAATTTTTAAAGTCACAAACTTAAAACATAATTTTAAAATTAATAATTATTCAAAACAGTGAGAGGGATAAAATTGTTTTCAGCTTTTACCAAGGTGTCTGTGATCAGCTCAATGAGGATTGGCTTGAGCCATAGTCAGGTTCTACACTCAGTTGTTTTCTTTATACACTTTCAATAGGATCTTTTGCTACAAAGATTGTGTAGGTCAGGTGAGATAGCTCACACCTGTAATCCTAGCACTCTGAGAGGCAAAGTGGGTAGATTGCTTGAACTCCTGAGTTTGAGACCAGCCTGAGCAAGAGTGAGCCCCTGTCTCTAAAAAAAAAAATTAGCCAGGTGTTATGGTGAATGCCTGTAGTCCCAGCTACTCAGGAGGCTGAGCCAAGAGGATAGCTTGAGCCCAGGAGTCTGAGGTTGCTGTGAGCTCTGATCCCATGCACTCTACCAAGGACAAAAGAGTGGGACTCTGCCTCAAAAAAAAGAAAAAGAAAAATTAGCCAGGCTTGGTGCCCATTGCTCAGTGGTTAGGGTGCCAGCTACATGCTCCAGGGCTGGTAGGTTTGAATCCGGCTGGGACATGCTAAACAAACAAACAAACAAACAAAAAAAAAATAGCCAGGCATCATGGCAAACACCTGTAGTCCTAACTACTGGGGAGGGTGAGGCAAGAGAATTGCTTGAGCCCAAAAGTTTGATGTTGCTGTGAGCTATGATGACACCACTATACTCTACTTGGGGTGACAGAGCAAGACTATCTCAAAATAAAATAAAATTGACAGCTTTTGCCACTATAACACAAAGTATCACAAGAAACAGTGCTCTTGGGGAACATGCAAAACCCAATAACATCCAAGTTTCAGTTATTAATATTTAACACTGGGTTTCCTATTCAAACTTCTCTTTTTCAGCTAAATATGCTGTATCCAATCAACACTCTCAAATGGATTCATGATGTATATTCATACTGTAAGCATACTAAATATTTACACTTATATATTTACATTTACAACATTATTTTCTATTGCACTATTGATAATATTATCTTCAGCATTAATTTTATTCTTCAATGAACTACTTTTGAGTCATGAGATAGTACACAAAAGGTTACAATTTTTACTACAAAGATTTGTAACACATGAAACAAATCAAAAACAATCTGTAACTGAAATTAGCTACGATGAACTGATCATATGGTTCTTGCAATAAATGTCATGAAACAAATATTAATGAAGTAATAGAATTTCTATGAAAATCATAATATTATATATATACAATTTTTTTTGAGACAGTCTCACTCTATCACCCTGGGTAGAGTGCGGTAATATCATAGCTTACAACAACCTCAAACTCATGGGCTCAAGTGATCCTCTTGCCTCTCAGCCTCCTAACTGGACTACAGGCATCAGCCACAACACCCAGCTAATTTTTCTATTTTTAGAAGAGACAGGGTCTCACTCTTGCTCAGGCTGGTATTGAACTCCTGAGCTCCGACAACCCATCTATCTGCCTTGGCCTCCCAGAATGGTAGGATTACAGGCGTAAGCCACTGCACCTGATCTTAATACTGTATTTTATTTTTTATTTTATTTATGTATTTATTTATTTGTTTTTGAGACAAAGTCTTACCATGTTGCCCTCAGTAGACTGCCGTGGCGTCACAGCTCACAGCAACCTCAAACTCTTGGGCTCAACCAATTCTCTTGCCTCAGGCTCCCAAGTATCTGGGACTACAGGCACCCACCACAACACCCGGCTATTTTTTGGTTGCAGTTGTCATTGTTTAGCAGGCCTGGGCCGGACTCAAACCTGCCACCTTCGGTGTATGTGGCTGGCACCCTACTCACTGAGCTACAGGCCCTGAGCCCTATATTTCAAATTAGGTAAGTATGTGTGAACAAAATAATTTCATCAATTTTTCCTCCAAAACCATATCATTTACAAACTCCTTGACAGGTCACCAGTTTTATGGACTACCTTTGAGAAACTCCATTCCAGGAAAGACATTTCTTTTTTTTGTTTGTTTGTTTTTAATCATAGCTGTGTACATTAATGTGATCATGGGCTACCATACACTAGTTTCATAGATCGTTTGACACATTTTCATCACACTGGTTAACAGAGCCTACCTGGCATTTTCCTAGTTATTGTGCTAAGACATTTACATTCCACATTTACTAAGTTTCACATACACCCTTGTAAGATGCACCGCAGGTGTAATCCCACCAATCCCCCTCCCTCTGCCCATCTCCCCAGGACAGACATTTCTATGTCTAATCAGTGATAGCAATTACTGATTTTTAGTGCTACATACATAGGAGGCATTTAATATCCATTTAATAAATTATTAATACTTGTTGGTTTTACTTATGTGTTAAGCATGATTCTAAATTCTGAGGATGCAGAAGTGAATAAGACAGATATTGTTTATTATCTAGACATGCTTCCTCTCTAATGGCGAAAGCAGACAACACAAAGGAAATAGGTAATTTCAGTGTAGTGAGAGAAAGTGTTACTTGAGGAAAGCAATAGTTACCTTCCGAGGAGGTAGCATCTGAGCAGAGTGCTGAGTGATGAAAAGGAGACAGGCATTGGAGAGCTGAGACCATTCCAGGTAGAACGGCCAGTAAGTGCAAAAGCCCTGAGGCAGTAATAATAGTTCCGCCTTTTTGAGGAACTGAAAGCTGAGGTGCCTGACGCAGAAGAACAAGAGGAATGATGGAATTAAAGAGGCTGGACATACAGCCCAGTGCCAGATGAGCAGACTGTGGGCTGTGCTGAGGAGTTTGGGAGGCTGCTAGAAGGTTGTCAGCAAGGAAGTGACAGCGCTAACTTACCTGTAGAAAGACCACTGGATGCCGTGTGGAGTACTGAGGGGTTGCACAGAGGCAGAGTGAGAGCACAGAGAAGAGTTACAAGGGCATTTCATAACCCAATCAAGAGGCGACGAGGGTAGAAGCAGTGGGGATGGAGAAGTGGATTCACTTGGACGGCATCTTTCCTATAGAACAGATACAGCTTGCATGTACTGAATGAATTAATGAGATAATTAATGAATAGTTAGTAAAATGGGGAGATCCAAGAGGAGAAAGGTCAGCATATACTATAAGAGTTCAGGAAGGCTTTCTAGGGGAGGGAGGGCAATAGCTGGGCTCAAGAGATGAGCTAAGGCTAAGGGAAAGTGAAACCATAGGGATCTGATCTGGAACAAAATTGAGAGGGGAATGAGCTTCCAAGTGTCTGAGGGCTCTTGAGGGACACCCTGCCAGCTTGATGTGAGTATTGGTTATTGAGGAACAAACAGGATAGTGGGGTAGGTGAGATGGGGAGGGACTAGACCATAGATGATCTAGAAAGCCTACAAGAGCGAGCACTGCAGCCACCTTCTACTCAATCCCCTGGACAGCTGTCCATTGGGCCTCCTACCAAGCTGCCTGGCACAGAGCTCTTTCTGCAAGTTCTCTGCCTGGACTCAGGCCCTCATCTCATTGCCTCCCAGGAGAGGTCCAGAGTGCTCAATGACTGTACCAATGTCAAGATGACTAGTGAGTCAGTGGGCTGGGAGCTGGAACAGGTCCTGGCCACATACACCATCCTTAGCAGTTATAGCAACTCTATAAATGCCTCTGATAACAAGTAAATTATCTCATAAACTCTGAGCTGGAGGTATCAGTCTGTCTCTGCCAAAGGTGGTTGAGTTTTTGCAAGTTCCAGATGGAAAGCACCTCGAGGCCGACCATCTACCCCTAGGCCGCTGCTGCTGCCCCTGCCTCCTCCACCCCTCCCATTCCTCAGCAGTCTGGCATGACAGCCTTTCCTGTCCCCACCAAGGAAGGAAGAGCGTGCACCACAACTCCACAAGAGCCCCTGTTGTACCTACAGAGGAAGCTTGGATTTTAAAGCCAGACTCTCAGAGACCCCACTGAGGTAGTGAGGCTTATATTCCCAGCTCTGTCCCCCTCTGTGACTGTAACAGATGCTTCCCTGCAACACAGTGCCAGCTCAACTGTGAGCCCTATACAAGCAGGGACACTGAATGTCTCATACCTGCTTGTCCCCAGCAGCTTACAGTGAGTGTGCAGAATGCATTTAATAAATGAATTGCCCCTGATGTGGATTTGGCATCTGGAACACAAAACGTGCTCAGTGGCCAAATAGCTCTCCTGGAGATCTGCCCCCTTCCTCCTCCATGGAAACAATGGCTGGCTTTTCCTCCCTTGTGGTTCAACTTCCACCCTTTACAGTGAGGATTCTTATTCAAATTTTACCAATGAGGAATCTGAAGGTCAGACAAGGTAAGGTCACACTGCCAGCAAGAAACAGAGCCCAGACTCCCAGGGCTGACTGATCCCAAAGCCCTCCCTTTCAGATCACAGTCCACCACGGAACTGGGCTTGGCTAGGCCTTCTGTGGGGGCCAAGGACACAAGGACTGTCCCCCCCCCAACACACCAGCTCCCACCGCAGAACTGGGCTTGGCTAGGCCTTCTGTGGGGGCCAAGGACAGAAGCTCTCCCACCCCGGGCCTTGGAGCAGGGATGCCACCTTGTGCTTTTCCCCTTCCCAGGGGAGATGGTAATGTATACTTTGACATCAATGTCTGCATGAGATAAGGAGAAAAACAGGATTTGGAGCCAGATACATCTGGGTTGGAGTCCCAACAGGCTTTGTGCCCCTGGAAAGGCTGCATAGCCTCTCAAGTCTCAGTTCTGTGAGGTGAAGAACTATTAAGTGGCGCCTCCGTTATAGGGCTGTCTTGGGCATTAAATGAGATGGCAC
Organism: Loris lydekkerianus; assembly: GCA_963574355.1. NCBI lineage: Eukaryota > Metazoa > Chordata > Mammalia > Primates > Lorisidae > Loris > Loris lydekkerianus. Next base: position 11,922 of record CAUYPK010071568.1, on the reverse strand, counting down.
ATTTAAGGAGCTCACTCCACAACTGGCACCTGGCAATGCTCTTGAACAAGAGCTATCCTTTCCTCTTATTATTGGTCCTATTTGCTGCATGAGCAAATGGAGGAGCTTATAGCTAGAAGGGTGTCATCTCCTAATTTACAAACCAAGGCTCTTTATACTACTTTTTTAGCTGGCTCCTCAAAAGCAAAAAGACAGGTTGTTTTCCCCAAAACTGCTGATTTTGCCTTGAATATGTAGCTGTCCGGATCTTCTTCCTCTTCTCCTTCTCCCCCTCCCCAGATTCTTACATTACCAGTCTCTTTGCAGACAAATCAGACTGATCATCGTAGAGCAACAGAAAGGGTCACAGGCAGAATGGGAGGTGAATACAATTCTTTCCACAAGCGAGACAAGCCCTCTGTTGGTGCAGAATCATGACTCACCCGAGACCTTTTACGAGGACCAGATGCTGAGCATGTCTGAATTGCTTCCAATTGCTTCTTCTCTAGTGTGTGTTGGTGGTAGGGAGGGGAACAACCAACATCTATATACACTTACCAGGAAATGTGTTTATATTATTTTCCAATCAGGTTTTGTGACAAGCCAGGCGTTCCACACCTAATGAGTATGCCAAACCCAGCCCATTGTCAACAGAGAGAAGTTTATCTCAAACCCAAAAGATTTTAAATCAAAATGGAAGTTAGAAGAGCATGATTCTCGGCATTGTTGAGCGACAGTTATTTTGGGTTCAGGCTTCATCCTGAACGCCTTGGGAACAAGGCAAGGAAGTCCTCCAAGGAAGGAAGGGATCCTTTATGGCCGGCAACTACTTTACATTTAGGCCTTTGAAAACTTCTGGTGTGGACTCTGACCACCCCGGGCCCATCCCTGAGTAGTCAAACAAGGCAATAGCCTTGCCCCAACCTGTGATTTATTCCAGGGCCACAACTTGGGTCTTCCCCAAGACAGTCTGACCCAGAACCCTGTGTGGACGCCTCACTCCCAGATGTTACATTTTGTGGTGTGTGGTCCCTGTCCTAAATAGAAGTCTTCTCACCTTGTCATCCCCACACTGTTCTATGTCTCCTCTCCCAAACACCAGCTTCCCTTGGTGCCCAGGGATCTTCATTCCATGGCAAATCAGTCCCCTTTATCCTCACCCTTTTCACAGGAGGCTCTCTCCTTGCCTTGGCCTTCCCTGAGGCCTGCTCACGATCTGATCACAGGCTTCTCCTGCAGCTACCTTCACTGATGGCTTTTTGTTCTCCCACACCTATATGTCAACCTGGGTCAGCAGAGGAGAGGCCACAGGTGGGGTCAATGCCCCTCTACAACATTACTTTCCTCCCCCAGGCATCGGCCTTGGGGCTCATACCATCTAGCTACACAAGCTTCCTTGTATTCCTGTCCCTCCACTCCTGCCATCTTCCTTGAATCCACTGGGCAGGAAAAGGACTCTCCCATGCCATGCCTTACCTTTACTGAGTGATCTTGCTCTCCCACGTCTATCACCCACTGCCATAGCCACACTGTTGGTCTTGTCACTGACAAACACGCCATTCTCTGACACAGCCTCCCAGTCCTCTAGCTGTCATCTGGTTTTCAATCCCTCTGAGATCACTAGTCCCTTCATTCCTCCTTCTCCTAGTCCATCCTCCCCCTAGTCAATCCTCCCCCAAAAGGCATTCTCTCCTTTCCAACCCAGCTTACACTATCTTCTCATCCTTCCACGCCAGGCACCCAAATTTTTCTGTTGCCCCTCAACCCCCTGCACCATGTGCCATTTGCCTGCTCCTTTCTGCACTGGCAGCTAAGAACCATGGAAGACAATCACATACCACCACCTCCCCACAAATGTGACCAAGCCAGAGGCTGTCAACCCTAATATGTCTATCCTCACCATATTAAAATCTTGATTTGGAATAAAAATCTTTGTAATATGATCTAGAATAAATAGGTTTCCCAGTATTCCTCTGAGCTAGTCATGGCAACACAACTCAACTCTGGCCAGTAGGATGTGAGTAAAATTATTATGTGGCAACTTCTAGGAAATTGCTTTGCTACACCTGGGATCGGGGATGATGGCTCACACCTGTAATCCCAGTGTTCTGGGAGGTTGAGGCAAGAGGATAACTTGAGCTTGATGTTACAGTGAACTATGATGGTGCCCCTGCACTGGAGTGACAGGGTGAAAACCTGTCTCTTAAGAAAAAAGAAAAGAGGCCAGCACAGTATCTCATGCTGAAATCCCATGAGATGTTGGTTGTTCCCCTCCCTACCAACAACACACTCTAGGAGGCTGAGGCCAGAGGATCCCTTGAGCTCAGGAGTTGAGACCAGCCTGAGCAAGAGCAAAACCCCATCTTTACTAAAAATAGAAAAATTGGCTGGGTGTGGTGGCAAGTGCCTGTTGTAGTCCCAGCTACTAGGGAGGCTGGGGCAAGAGGATGGCTTAAACTCAGGAGTTTGGGGTTGCTGTCAGCTAGCTGAGGACATGGCACTCTATTAAGGGCAAAAAAATGAGACTCTTTCTCAAAAAAAAAAAAAAAGAAGAAGAAGAAGAAGAAAGAAGAAGAAAGAAGAAGAAGAAGAAGAAGAGGAAGAAGAAGAAGAAGAAAGAAAGAAGGAGGAAGAAGGAAGAAGGAAGAAGGAAGAAGGAAGAAGAAGAAGAAGAATTTATGAAAAGTTACCATGATATATGTGCAAGTCCAATTTGGTAAGAAAGAAAATGGACATTGTTTATATATGTGGGATGGCTAAATCAAGCTAATTAAACCCACTCTCTTAGCAACTGTCAAAAATACAATGCATTCTCATTCACACAGTCACCAGGTAGCATGGGAAGCGCAACTGGTTATCCATATGGAAGAAACAGAAAATGGACTCTAATCCGATACAAAAATAAATCGCAAATGGATAACAAAGTAAAGAGTAAAACAATAAAAAAAATACCTGCAAGAAAATTTTGGAGACTATACATACAAACTAAAGGCAGATGGTGTTTCTTAAAAAGCCTAGAAAAGTTTCAGGCTTGAAAAGAGATGAAAGATATGTTTTACTATATAAATGTTTACAACTTTTGTACTGTGAACAAAGGCCCATAGAGAATAAAATATCTGGAAAAATTCATGATACAAATAACAAGAAGTTCATTTTTATTAAAAGGTGGATTAATATGATCCAAAGCATATATTAACATGACCCCCAAACCTTGCATGCACACATAAGTCTGTGTGTGTGTGTGTGTGTCTGTGAAGATTATGTTTGGGGCGCCAAGATGTCCTCTATGAATAAATAGCACCCTTTTTCCTTGCTCAATGTTCTACAAAAGCATGAACAAAGATTAAATAGGGGGGCTAAAATATCCTATTTGTAATGAAATAGTGACTAAGTCCCACACCATCAGACTGCCACCCCTTAAATCACATTTCCATTAAATTCTAGGTTCCCCATAGCCAGGGCACATTCAGTCTCACAGAAAAGAATGTGATTCTTCTGGTCACTCTCAAAATCTCATTAATAAGTATATCCCATCCATGAACTAGTCACAGAGACAGGCAGAGTGGTATATGTTGACTGGCTTACACAATCAGACCCCTGCCTGGAGCCTGGGGAAGAGCAGTCAGAGAGGAAAGAACTTCCCAAATAGGAGTCCAAGAACTGTCTGCAAGTGAAGAGGGGAAGCAGAAATGGGAGCTAATCAGCAAGTGCCCCCTACTCAGCAGAAGTGTGAAGTCCTCAGCTGAGACCTGAAGGAAGAAAAGGAGTTCATAGGCAAAGAGGAGGGGGTTCCAGACCGAAGGACACACACCCGGCTGGGGTGAGAGATAACACAAGGCAGGCAGGAGCTGCTAGTGTTTCAGGGAGCCTGGAGCACGGAGGGACAAGAAGTGACAAGAGACAGTGCTAAATGGGGAAGGGGAGGCGGGGGGTTAGAGAGCAGACGAGGATCGGGAGCTCTTTGATGGTGGGATGGAATTTGTATCTCACGGGCAGTTTAGCATCCGCTTGAGATAAATACACTTGGCATTGGAGTCACATCCCAGCTCTGTCCCTCAATGGTTTGGGGCAACATCTCTGAACTTCAGTTTTTTTATTTTCCAATTTTATAATCTACAAAATACAGATTTTTCAGACTTATTGGAGGAGTATATGACAGGATATATGTATGGCCTCCAACATATAGATAATCTGGATAAAAAGCAGCTGTTGTTATCATCAGAAACGTTTGTGGGCTGAAGGGCTGGCATTCCCCATGAATCAGCCTCCCCCTGTACACAGTGCCATACTCCTGCAGCCTCTTAGCCTTCCACTCCATTCTGCAGTGTCCTCAACCCCAAGGGGCTCGGAACTGCCAAGGACCCACAGTACACATGGACTTGCAGAGATGACTCTGTCCCATAGTTGTGCATTAGCTGACATAGCAACCAGGGCTGATCTGGGCTGGGGAGGAACCGGACGGAGACTGAGGGCCCCAGCTACCTGAGAGAGACTAGAAGAAAGCTGGGCTGCATGAGATGTCCTTTTGAGACATCCCAAAGGTGGCCTTTGTTGGCCCCCTCCAAAGCCTAGGAGACTAACTGCAGCATAAATTCTAGGGCCTTAGCAGCCCTCTCAGGGTATTTGGAAGTGAAAGGGCTCACTGTTATTTGAAGACCTGGAAGTCAGATTGTCACTCACTATCTCTCCAGAGGCTGGAGGCTATCAGAAGCTGCCAGACACAGACTTCTTCCAGGTGCTCCTGAAGGGCCGAGGGAGATGGAAGGTGCCAACCATACCCCGCCTATCTGATCACCAATATGCAAAGAGCTTGGATTTGGAACTCTCACAGAACTGGGTATGAACCATAGCTCTGCTACTCACTCTGTGACCTGGGGTTGTCTTGAAGTTTCCCAAAGAGGTGAATCTTGAAGGTTAAGTAAGGTTTTGCCAAGTGTAGAAGGGGAAAGGGATTTCCATGCACAGAGCACTACACAGCATCAACATAAAACCTCTGGACAGTGGAAGGCGCTGGGATGCCTGGAGTACAAAGCACAGCAGGCCTAAGGACAGGGAGCGGCAGGCAGGGAAGAGTGGGAAGACAGGAGCTGGAGAGGCAGGCGCACCCCAGACCAGCCCTTGCTAAGATTTATGTGGCAGTGGCATGAACTCAATAGGTGAAGATCTGGGTAAATGTAGTGAATGAGTGAAAAATAGGCAGAAAGAGAGGACCCGGGGAAAGCCTGAAAAGGTTACCACAGGGATGGAAGGACCCCAGTAAAACGCAGTACAATGAAAACCATTTTTAAAGGAAAAGAGAAAGTGGCAGTTGCTACAAAGAGATTAGGGAGGATGAGGCCAGAGAAGACTAGTAATTAATAATTAAAATTGGCCTTGACCTCTGACAGAGCAGCTCCAGTGATAGTAGAAGGACCAGAATTGCTTGGAATGTAGTGAATTAAAAATTGAATTGATGACAAAAGACTACTTTTTAAAAATATTTATATTTTTTAAAAACATATGTATCCAAATGCTTAAACTGTGCACACAGAAATTTCCCTTCTGAAATTTGTGTTCAGAAATTTCCTGATTTGTAATCAGGAATATGTACAAAGATTTATTACAAAGATTGTACCAATATGTTATTAATTATAGCAAATCATTGGAAATAGCCTTGTGGCTATGGTTTAAAATGGCTAATTAAATTATAATGCATCTATACAATGAAAAGTTTAATGCAGAGATTAAAAATAACACTGTAGAATACTTACTGACACAGGAAAAGTGTCAGGTTACAAATTACAATATCCAGAATGCTCTCAATAAATGAATATTACATATTTATAGATAGGAGATCAATATTCATTTATTGCTCTCAATAAATATTACATTCATGTGATAATAATATTCACAGAAACCAAAATGTTAACATTGGTGGTTACCTCTAGAAATGTGATTATGGGTTTTTAAAACATGTTTATATTTTCCGATTCTTTTACTACAAATATGTATTACTTTTGTAATAATTAAGAGCTTGACAGAAATGAAAGGGATTAGCTTCAAGGGTAATATGGTTTGGATTTCTATAGTTTAAGGAAGATTTGAGCTTTTCGATGGGTGAAGGGAAAAGAAAAGGAGAGAGTGAAGCTCTACGAGAGGGAGGAAATGAAGAAGCCTCGCCTGGAGACACAAGAGGGGACCTGGGGACAAGAGGCCCAGGCAGAAGAGGTGAGGATGGCAGAGGACCCAGCACCGTGGGAAAGAGAACCGATTACCAGGCACAATCACCTGCCAGTGGGCTGTGAGCAGGGAGAAGATTAGCGGGATGAAGGAGAGTGGAAAAGGCTTCCAACAGCTGCTGTGGGGAATTAGGAAGTCAATTAGCAATACAAAAAGGGATCGGAGGAAGATTCTGAGGGAGGGCCCAGCTGCCACTGAGGGGCAGGACTTGATCCCACTGCCAGTTAATTTATTAGCTGCAGCTGAACAGGAACTTTGTGGCCTGGATCCATCCAGTGAATGTCCATACAAAAATCTATACCATGTGGCCCAGAATAACTAGCTGAAGCACTGCCTGCCTCCCCCGTTTGGTTCCAGCAGTTGTACCTCATCACTGCAATTATTATTTTAAAAAATAAATAAGGGAGGTGAACAAAGGTAGTAAAATGAAAAAGGTTTAAGTAAATGGCACTTTACCAGCCAATATGAAAAAGTATTAAAACATCACTAACACATTGGGCCAAAATAAATATTCAGCTGTCTCCAAGGCTGCTGGTGCTTGTTTACCTCTAAAGGAATGACTGGACGTCTTCCTAGCACCTGATGGTAGAGCTGCCTTGCCTGGGCCCTGCAAGTTAGTGACTACAAGGGCTTCTAGTTCCACAGATAAATGGCATCACATTTTTCCAATCTGACTGATATAATCATATAATTCACCTTGAAGGGGAAGTATCAGGAAATTGGGGATTGTTAGCAATTTAATGCAGTTTAAAGGCGCTGTTAAGCACATAATGTGCACATATTCTTTGCTAACCCCTTTAGGTTCATGACTTGTATTTAATCTTCACAACAGTTCTACAAGGTAGATATAATTTTCCTCATTTTGCAGATGACAGAAGTAGCTCAGAGGTGGTAAAATGGTGAAAATGATAGTATCTACCTCATAAAATTGGTCTGTGTATTAAATGAGATATTATCTACAGAGCATTTAACACTTAGCACAGAGTGTACTCCCCATAAGCATTAACCACAGCACCTTAGTCATAGTAAAATATCAGTATCTATGCAACTGTTTATAAAACAAGATAGGTCTCCTAATCATTATCCTCATTTCACAACAAATGAATCTTTACAAGCTTTCAGTGAGCTCCCCACAGTCAGTGTTTCAGTAATCACTTTCACCAGGCCCTGCTGGGCTACTGCACTTCTGCACTGGATTTTAGTCAATGTCTTCCCTGTGTCCACAGTCAGATAACTTTATGGTCCCTTGAGCACACATTCATGGGGGAGAAGACAGCCCAGAAAAGCAGCCTAGGCTCCAGCCAGAACAAGTCTGGCATTAAAAGGGCTGCAAGAAGGGAAAAGGAAGTCTTTTCAATAAAGATGCAGGAAAAATTCACATCTAAAAGAATGAAGTTGGCCTCTTTCTTTATACCATATACAAATATTAACACACAACTAATCAAAGACCTAAATGAGAGACCTAAAACTATAAAACTCTTAGAAGAAAACATAGGGAGAAGGCTTCATGAAATTGGATTTGGCTATAAATTCTTAGATTGACATCAAAAGCATAGACAAGAAAGGAAAAATGGACTGCATCAAAATTAAAAACTTTTGGTGGGATGTGGTGGCTCACACCTGTAATCCTAGCACTCTGAGAGCCTGAGGCAGGTGGATTGCTTGAGCTCAGGAGTTCAAGGCCAGCCTGAAGAAGAGTGAGACCTCATCTCTACTAAAAGTAGAAAAACCACCTAAGCATGGTGGTGCACACCTGTAATACTGGCTATTTGGGGGGCTGAGGCAAGAGGATCACTTGAGGCCAGGAGTTGCTGTGAGCTATGATGCCACAGCACTCTACCCAGGGTGACAGCATGAGACGCTGTCTCAAAAAAAAAAATAAAAAATAAATAGGCCAGTCATGTGTTGGCTCACACCTGTAATCCTAGCACTCTGGGAGGCCGAGCTGAGTTGATTGTCTGAGCTCACAGGTTCCAGAACAGTCAGAAACAGAGCAAGACCTCTTCTCTAAAAATAGCGGGGCATTGTGGTGACATTTTAACAAAATGAAACTGTGTCTAAAAAAAAGAAAATTTAAAAAGCTTTTATGTATCAAAGGACACTATTAAGAAAGAAAAGACAACTCACAGAGGAAGAAAGTATTTGCAAATCATGTATCTGATGAAAGATATTATCTACCTCATAAAATTGGTTTGTGTATTAAATATTATCTACAAAGCATTTAACACTTAGCACAGAGTGTACTCCCCATAAGCATTAACCACAGCACCTTAGTCATAGTGAAATACTCAAACAACCCAATTAAAAACTGGACAAAAGCCCGGGACGCGATGGCTTATACCTGTAATCCTAGCATTTGAGAGGCTGAGGTGGGTGGATTGCCTGAGCTCACGAGTTCAAGACCAGCCTGAACCAGAGTGAGACCCTGTTTCTAAAAATAGCCAGGCGTTGGCGCAGGCACCTATAGTCCCAGCTACTTGGGAGGCTGAGGCAAGAAAATCGCTTAAGCACAAGCGTTTAAGGGTGCTGTGAGCTGTGAAACCACTGCACTCTACAGAGGGTGACAAAGTGAGACTCTGTCTCAAAAAAATAAATAAAATAAAATAAATAAAAACAGGACAAAAGACTTGAGAGTTCACCACAGAAGATACACAAAGAGTTAAGATGCTCATGAAAAGATGCTCAGCATCACTAATCACTAGGGAAATGCAAATCAAAACTACAATGAGATACCACTTCACACCGATTAGGATGGTGATTATCAAAAAGAAAAATTGGAAAATAACAAGTGTTGGTGAGGAAGTGCAGAAATTGGAACCTGTGTACACTGCAGGTAGGAATGTAAAATGGTGAAGTTGCTAAGGGAAAAAAAAACATGGTGGCCCTTCAAATATTAAATATTGAATTAGCACATGATCCAGTGATTCTATTCTGGATATATTTCCAAAAAAAATTAAAATTAGGGACTCAAAACCAGATTATTTGTGTACTGATGTTCATACCAGCATTATTCACAACAGCCAAAAGGGGGAAATAACCCAAATGTCTATCAACAAATGAGTGAATAAATAAAATGATGGATATATACATAATGGAATATTATTCAGTCTCAAGGAGGTAGGAAATTCTGATACATGCGAAATGCGGGTGAACCCTGAAAACATAATTCCAAGTGAAATAAGCGAGACACAAAAGGACAAATATTGTCAGAGTCCACTTATATGAGATTCCTAGAGACATGAGGTCAAATTCATAGACAAACAGTAGAATAGTGGTTACCGGGGCTGATGGTGGGAGTAATGGAGAGTTACTATTTAAGGGACAGAGTTTCAGTTTGAGGTGATGAAAATGTTCTGGAGATGGACAGTCATCATTGGTTGGACACAATGTGAATGTACTTAGTGCCACTGAATTGTACACTTAGAAGTGACTGAAATGGTGAGTTTTATCTTGTGTGTATTTTATCACAATAAAACTACTAAAATAATGTTGTAGATGTTAAAAAGACAGGAAAGAATTACATTTAAAGCTTCACAGTGGTCCTCTTTGCGGTGTGGGAATATAAGTGATTGTGTTTTCTCTATACTTTTTCTTATTTTCAACATTTTCTTCAATAAATGTTTGAAATGAGAAAAAAAGTTTTAACTGCTGTACCTCCACTGAGATGACAAGGGGAATGATATGTCATTAAAATGCCAACAATGATTTTCTCCAGGGCAAATAAGAAGAGTTCATCTTAATATTATGCATTGAAACAGTAAAGGTAGTCTGAATAGCAGAGAAGCAATTCTGATACCTTTTTGGGTAAGACTGAATTAGAAACGTTTTTAAGATGACTGTTTACTATGCCAGCAATAAACTTTAAATTACACAATACATACACTGAAGACATGATCTGGTCTCTCTTAATCAATTCGAACACCCAGGATGTGTCAGACATGAAAAACCATGGTGCCCAGAAAACCCTTACCCTTTGAGCCTAAAATGGAAGGACTTAATCTTGACTGCTTTAAGTTCTCTCACTCTTTTCTATCACTATTTCTGTCCCCAGGGGTAACCATTGTTAGTAATTTGGAATATATGCTTCCAAATCTTTTTTCAATGAACACCATGTAAAGGTTTTATTTTTACACAGATACTATGTTGCTGACATCTTTCCACATTAGTGTATAAAGAGCTGTTTTGTTAACATAATATTTTAAAGCGAAGATATTTCATTATTTATTTATTAGCCATGTTCTTATTGATGGATTTTTTTTCTTTTTAAGAGATAGGTTCTTACTACAGGCTAGAATGCAGTGGCACAATCAGAGCTCACTGCAACCTCGAACCTCTAAGCTTAAGAGACCCTCCCACAGGCTTGTGGCACCAGAAGCAGCTAAGTTTTTAATTTTTTGCAGAGATAAGGTCTTGCTATATTGCCCAGGCTGTTCATGAACTTTTGGCCTCAAGAAAACCTTGGCCTCTCAAAGTGCTGGGATTATAGGTGTGAGCCACCAGGCCTGGCCAGGTGGACATATAAACTGCCTATCATATATTGTACAATTACAAACATGAGGACAATAAAAATCCTTGACTATTTATCCTTATAAACACTTGTTACTATTTCTGAAGGACAAATACCTAAATGTGAAATTGTTAGGTCATATCATACACTTGAAGTTCTTCTACCACTATTTCTGTCCCACTGTTAATAATTTGGAATATTGTTTCTAAATCTTTTTGCTTACAATTTATGTCACTTAATTATATTTTATAATCCATGTAGGTCATCTGAAGTCCTTTCCAGAACTATGTGTATAAACACATAGAGTAGGAACTTTACTTTCAAAAGACACAAAAGTAAAAAGGGAAACCCTGTGTCTTTTAAGAAGCCCACAGAACTGGACGTGGGTCAGGAATGACAGGGGAAGGGCAGAGTAAGGGATTTTATTCTTTGTAGTCTTCACTCTCCTGTGTACCTATCTTCTTGTTTAGACAAAAAAGCGCCTGGCCATGATTACTTAAAATATTGCATAAAATATTGCCATTTTGAACAACTGTCTTTGGCTTAAACCAACCAATAAAACAAAGACGTTCAAACTGATGAAACTGCTCAACCACAGAACCAAGAATCCCCTGAGAGAATGAGCTTCCCAACACCAGAACTGTTCCAGTTGGAGCCAAGTGGCCTCGAAGAGAGGCCACACTGTGCGCCGGTTACAAGCATGGACCCCGAACTCAGGATGCCTGGATTTGAATCCTGGCTCCGATATTTAGATCTGAAACCTTGAGCAACTTAACATTCTTGCACCTCAATTTTCTTCATCAGAAAAATAGGAATAGTAACAGTGCCTACTTCATAGGGTTATGTTCTCTCCGAATCTAAAAATAGCTTTGAAGGCCGGGCACAGTGGCTCATGCCACACTGGGAGGCTGAGGCAGGTGGATTGCTTGAGCTCAGGAGTTCCAGCCAGCCTGAACGGACAGTGAGACACCATCTCTAGTAAAAATAGAAAAATTAGCCAGGCACGGTGGCAGTGCCTGTAGTCCCAGCTACCTGGAAGGCTGGAGCAAGAGGATCTCTTATTTTTTTTTTATTTTTTTTTTTTTTTGAATTCAGGGAACTTTATTGATGTTACATGATAAGGTGGGGCTCCTTAGGCCCCTCGTGTTCTTGAGGGGGTCTGGTGTGGAAACTGTCAAGGGGAGATTCTCAGTGAGGTGGGGGACTGAGTAGGCAGG
>CAUYPK010071567.1:0-66361 GCA_963574355.1 Loris lydekkerianus | reverse complement strand
AAATATTGAAAAGCATTTAACCTACTGATTTCTCAATTATTGTAATTGTTTTGGGTATATATTTTTATTTTTGAAATTTACCAGTGGCTGCTGCATTTTCCACCTCGGCTTATACTTGAGTCACTAAGTTTTCCCAGTTTTCAGGGTTAAATTAAGGGGGTCAGCTTATACTCAGGTCGGCTTATACTCGAGTATATATGGTATATTTCCACTAACAGTGTGCAAAGATTCTCTTTTTCCAATATCTTCTCCAACACTTGTTATCTTTCACTTTTTTTTGTAACAGGTATGTTAACAGTTGAGAGGTGATATTACAGTGTGGCTTTGATTTGCATTTCTCTGAGGATTAATGATTTTGAGCATATTGGCATGTGCCTGTTGGTCATTTATATATTTTCTTTTGCAGTATATCTACTCATATGTACTCAGGTCTCATTTGGCTCTGCAGATTTCACTCTTGTCAGCCCCAGCAATTACATGAATCAGTCCCTTAAACACTGATCTCTGCTTCTCTCCATTTAGTTCTGGAAAGATATATATATTTATATCAAGAACAATATTTATTTCACTAAGGATGCATATATATATATGACATCTATGTGTCCATGTGTATGTATATGTATATATACATGTGTGTATACAAGCCCTCACTTCAAATATTTATGTATATATACACACACACATATATATATCTTATCTATAACTGTCTAAACAGATATATGTGTGTATACACACACACAAACACACACACACTTCCTACTGGTTCTGTTTCTCTGGAGAACCCTGACTAATACACTCTCCTTCCCAGTTTCTAGGAGTCTATCATGGTGCTTTCTCTAGATGAGGTGTGTAACATTTATGATATCCTAGCATTCATTTATTAAGGTTTTTAAAAAAGAGTACAATGAAGTGATTTCCTTGTTCTTTTTAAGGCTGTAGGCTTTTTTTCTAATTCTACATAAAACTATTTGAAGAGAGCTTGTATTCCTCATTTTATTATGTGAAGTTGAAAAAGGAAGTTTCTTTCTTTCTTTTCTTTTTTTTTTTTTTTTTTTTTAAGACAGAGTCTTACTTTGCCACCCTGGGTAGAGTATCAAAGCATCACAGTTCATGGCAACCTCAATCTCTTGGGCTCAAGTGATTCTCTTGCCTCTGCCTCCTGCATAAGTGGGACTACAGGTGCCTGCCTCAAGGCCCAGCTACTTTTTTAGAGACAGTGCTCTTGCTCAGACTGGTCTCAAACTTGTGAGCTCAGGCAATTCACCTGGCTCAGCCTCCCAGAGTGCTAGGATTAGAGGTATGAGCCACCGCACCCGGCTGAAAAAGGAAGTTTTCATGGCAATTTAACATGGCTTATTCATGTTCAAAGCATATGGCAAAAGATCAGATAAAATAAAGTGTCTCACTTAAAAAAAAAAAAAAAGATTTTAAGAAAATAGTAATCACACCTATTTTTATATTTTTATCTATTTTAGCCATTTCTTTTTATGTGTGCTTATGTGTGTACACATGTGTATGTATGTAGTGGGAGGAGGGGAGTTAAGCTATGATGATGGTAATTATGTAACTTTTGAATGGTTTTTATTCTATTTTCATAACAAATATCAGAAACAATATTTATTTCACTAAGGATGCGTCACTGGCAGGAAAATAGCCACATGATGGATGCACATACTATGAACTCGGCACAAAATTTGTGCTGAAAAAACTCGGCTTATACTCGAGTATATACGGTAAGCCTTTCTATCTGTGGGACATGTAGACTATGTCCAATTTCCTTTATCATTTGTATGTTCAAGTGAATATGCATTCACAAAACATTTGTAATCATATTTGATTGTTACTAAGCGTACATTTCTAGGATATAGATTCTTTTCCCCTCTTTTTTCAAATTTTGTCTCATGTTGGGGGAAATATAACTAAAAACAAAATCACCTCCTGTTGCTCAACAAGGTTCATTTGCCCACTGCCCAAGAGGAAGCCAATATCCAGAGACAGTAGGGTTTACAGCAAAGTTTGTTCCACATAAGGCTAAGGGAAATGAGAGGAATGTCTCACATTTGCCTCCCCAGCAACTGAGGAGACAAGGTTTAAAGATAGTTTGATGGGCAGAGACAATCAAGGCCCGCTAATTGGCTAGGTCCAGGGTGGATCCCTCACTCCCTTGGTCTAGGCCGCTGTCTGGACCATTCAGCCAATCCACAGGAATGTAGTGCCTTGGGCGAGGCCAGGGGCCAAGACCCATGGAGTCAGTTCCTTGGTCTGGGCAGGTCAGTCAATCCACTGGGATGCAGGACCTGGAAGATTTCTCAAAAACTACCTCTAGATTCTGAACAAGTGATGTTTCTCTACAGAGAAAAGTTAATTATCTTTACAACTCCCAGCTGTGCCCGCTACAATAGCAATTATAGTCAAACAAGGGGACAGTGACTATTATTATTATTTTAGCTAAGTGTGTTCCCTCACAGTTAGGGGGCCCTTATTCTAGTTCTCGCCTTGCATGCCTTCTTGAATTTGTAAGGGCAGTTTCACTCCCAGTCCAGAAAACCTCTCCACAACGGTAATAGAGAAAAAAACAGTTTCATTAGTGCATAAACCTTAAACCAGAATGTGATATGCATTACAGGTAATCTGCTGAGAGATTGAAAAGATTGAAATCTTACCTTCTTTAGTAGCCGAGCAGATAAAACTCATTACATAAACATTTTCAAGGTAAACAATGCCTACTTCTCACATAAGCACCATTTGTCACATCCAAAATTGGCTGGGTAATTGGTGCGGCCATCTAGGTTAGTTTGGTTTTATCCAGAGGAGAAACAAATTTTTCATACCTTTATGGCAGGAGGTTGTTTTGCCACTTAGAGCAGATGCCCACTGAAGTTAGGCTCCCACCCTTCTGCACGGGGTGGGGCTGGAGGCCCTCTCTCTCTGGATATTTACATTTCAAAGAGCCAGTTTCCAGTTCCTGGGGAAAGACAATCATGGGCCATAAAGATGTCCATCTAATTTTAAAAGGATTAATATACATTTCAAAGAAAGGAGAATGCACTTACAATTAAAAGAATGAGAAAGGAAGAATGAGAAACCTCTTTTCTTACTTGGAAGAGGGAAAATTAAGCCTCTTATTTTTACTTTGTATTTGTCCTTTCACCTGTAAAGAACACCAAAAATATTTCTATCCTCTTTGACTCATTTCAGGATGGCTATTCATGGGGCCTGGAGACAGGAATAGCCCAACAATACTGCCTTTTGTGGAGGGAATTTGCGTCTGTGGAGGAAATAGTGATGCGAACAGGCTTTCTCTGAGCTCTCTTATTTGGAACTAGGAAAGATTAAGTCACGAGAGAGACTGATTCTCTCACCTTGAAGGTCTCACAAGAAACGGGACCACAGGCTGTTCTTTATCTTTTCTAAGAGCTATGACCTGTGAGTTTTCATAACAAGACTGCCTTGGCCCCACCTGTTTCTTTCTCGCTCCCTCCCAACCTCTAAGCCTCTATTCTTTCTGTAACTGCAGAGTGGTTTAAAAGCCTCAACCCAGTTCTTTGAGTTGTTTAACTCCTGTGCACACATACACACATTAATAAATTTGTGTGCCTTCCCCCCTCCCCTGTGTATCTATTATTGGTTTGTTTTACTAGCAAGATGAAATTATTGAATCTTTACGATTTCAGCCTACAAGGAAGAGGCCAAGGCACAAAACATAATTTAAAAAGTATACTTGAGCCAAAGTAGGGATAACTACCTAGAAGACTCAGTTTACAGTAACCTTGGATACAATCTCTGTTCGACTTTTTCACAGGCAGGATTTGAAAGGCAAATAAATAAATAAATAAATAAGCAGAAGTAGGGGTTGGATTCAAAGACTGGGTGGATACAAAGCTGTTAGTCAAAAATTCTCATTGGTTAACAAAAATAAAGTTGCCTGGTGATTGGCTACACATCATGAAGCTGAGCGGGTAGGGTGTGTGTTACAGTGTCAGATGTGACATTTTTAGTGTAATTTACAGCTACTTAAGGCAGTGGCAAACGGTTTCAAGAGATGAATATATAGGTCCAGAAGGGAAGTAGAACATGATTGCTGTCTCATTTTGATACCTCTCTTGGGCTGATAATGTGAACGGGATCTCATTTTTCAGACACTAGATTTTTTTTTCCTCAGGGTGAAAAATTGAAACTTTCCTATACCTGCCTTTGTTTAGTAGAAAACACATGTTGTTCCTTTATCTCAGTTATAATACAAAATCTGTCTGTTAAATCATGTCTATGTTTCATGAAATGAAGTCTATCAGAAAGAAAACATTTCCTTGTACATTCTGAAAACATTCCTGTGTGCCTGGAGTTGACCACTAATGAGCCCTGACTGTGCAGCCCTCATCATCTCAGTGAGAATTAGGGCTTATTTTTCTTCTCTTTGACCTAGGGCTGGTTTTGACCAATTGCATATGGCAAAAGTGACATCTGCTCTGCTAAAAGGATTGGTGGTAGTTTTTATATTTTCCCCCTTCTTGGATTGTTAAGGCTGCAGTCTGATGGTCTTGACTGTCTTGCTGAAAAGATAAGGAGCAGAGTCCCCTCAGTGAGTCATCATCTTGTTCTCTGCTCTTGGTATAATCTTGGCCAAAGATTGACTAGACGCACCACAGTAAGGCATGCACAAGTAAGTTTGTTGAGTAAAGTAAGATCTGTTTGGCACAGACAATAAATCTGATTATGGTCTTGGGTCTTGTTTCATATGTGATGACATTTCATATGTGGTGACATTCATATGATGACATTTAAAATGTCACCATCAAACCACTTTGATGGACAGTTGGGAGCTGTATAATCTGAGTCATACTCAGCGTGAAGATCTGTGGGCCTCTCTGAAGGTAGGTGGTGGGGAAGAAGGTGTTGAATGCAATGCAGATTTAAGCTAATGCCATAATAATTAGCCTTAGGTAATTCTACGTCATCTTCCAGACCCTACTACTGTACCTATGTTGCTTGCACAATCGGGCTAGGGAATTCTCTGCATTTTTTGCAGTTGGTGCACTAACTTCTGACTGGCAGATTGGTAGTTCGTTCCCTCCTCTCCCAGGTGTGGCCATTGCTACTAAGGGTACTGTGTCCCCAGGACAGCTGGAGGGCCCTCACTGTCTACCTAACAAATTCAGACATTTAGACATCATTATCAAGGTGCCAGGCAGTCAGGGAAATTGCTGACATTTTACACCCGAGTGACCAGCTGAAGTAGATGCTGCAGGTCACCTGAGCCCTTCCTAAATTGCTAACCCCTGACCTTACCACATATAAAATGGGTCTCATTCCAAGTCACCAAATTTTGGGATATTTTGTTATACTGCCAGTAATAATCACACAGAGCCCAGTGCTGAATCCTTTTTTTTCTCTCTTTATTCTTCTTTTAATGAAAGTAAAAGAGGTTGTTTTGAGATTCAGTATGGGATGACAGTTAAATTATGAGAGTAAGCTTCATCTTCCTCACAGGCTTTCTTAGCTTTAAGCTGGAGGGCAGTTTGATTTCTAAAGCATTTTTTTTTTTTTAGTTTACTTTAGTATATAATAAAGTACATTTTATTTTTCAAAAGGGATCTCCATACAGCTATGAAAATATTATCTACCCATATTTCTACTTTCAAAAAATTAAAAAGCAATATTGAAAAAGTAACCCAATTCAGGGGAAAGAAAGAAGAGACAGGTTTAATTTCTGATGCTCACACAAATATATTCTGACTAGGTTGTAGACAAAAGCAAAGAAGAAAAAACCTTCAACCAACTACAGACCTCCTTCCCTCTCATAATGGTTTTCACAGGTCAACTGCAAATGCAGAAGTCAGCAAAAAGAGAAGCAAACCTGGGTAACAAAGTTAATGATCATGAAGGCTGATGGATAAGGAGGTCAAAGGGGTATCAGGAGAAAAATCAAGCAATAGAGAAAAAGTTGAGTGTAGAGCTAGATTGTTTTTGTTTTTGTTTTTATGACTGTGTTGTGAAAGTTTATTCTATCTTTGGAAAGAGTAAAACAAGAAATGCCAATTATTTTTGGTTAACCCATTGGTAAGGAAGGTTGCATAAATTCTTTCCTGAATCAAGAAAATGCTAAATTCTGATGTTTTCTCTTTATATAAAAGATTCTTCCTGTTTCCAATGCTTTCATTTGTATTATATTGGAATTGGAAGGTGAGTCAGGGAAAGAGGCAGATCGTAGATCTAGCGAGGTGCCATTAGCATCTAATAAGCTATAGTTCCTTCATCAAAGAAGACCTCTAAATAGTTATAAAGTGGTA
The DNA here is from genome assembly GCA_963574355.1 of Loris lydekkerianus. Lineage (NCBI taxonomy): Eukaryota > Metazoa > Chordata > Mammalia > Primates > Lorisidae > Loris > Loris lydekkerianus. The sequence continues at coordinate 60,074 of CAUYPK010071567.1, read as the reverse complement.
GCTACTGCCAGGTTTATATAGGTAAATGAGGGGACTTGCTAGAGGTTGATTTCAAGGACAAGCAGGGATCCCACGGCATAGAGCAAGAAGGTGGACTAAGTGTTGATTCCAGAAGGGAGCATGGGATGGTTGATACACTTTGTCTCACAGAAGGACAGAGATAACACAGTGTTGTCTGGCACAGGGGAAGCTGAGTGGCCACAGCCAGGATGAGTGGGGGATAACAGAGTCAGGGGTTCAACCATCCCAAACAATAAAGGACAATGAGGGCATTGCTGATGATCAAAGTCTTTGAGGAAGGCATTTCTGGACAGTAAAGAAAGGACATGGATGAGACCAGAATAGGGGCAGCATGGAGCCCATGTTAGATCAGAGGAAAGAAGGCAGAGGCTAGACTACTAGGTGTTTCGTGAGTTATTATTATTATTATTATTTTGTCATATTCAAGATACTGAACTTATCTGTAGGACCAGGAAAGTGGTTGTTGTGAACTTGAGGATCAGCCTTACCATATTTATAGCAGTTACCGTCATTTCTCTATTTCTAGTTATTGAGTACCATTTGGTGCTCCCTTTCACAACTCTAGGATCTGTTTCTCTATGGCAGTCAAATCACTGTTATTAGCAACACCCAGCTTCTACTGGGGGCCTGGAAAGTAACCTCCACATTCCCTGCTGTTCCATATCCTCAGTCACAGGTCCAAGACTCCTCCAGGCTCCAAGATAAGGAGAAACCCAGCAAACAAATACATCTACCATGGTTTTGTTGGTTCTGAGGTTATGCCCCTAACACTACACAAGTGGACAGATGCCTTCTTCCTTCCCTGACTATTTGTGACGCAGTGAGACCCAGTATTTTTCTCCTGCTCCTCGCATCCCAGCAAAGCTTCACGCCTGAAGGTCCTGGCCTCAGGACCGGCACCAGAGATCCCTTGCTTCTCCTTACCTTGCAGTTGAGCACAGCACTTGTCTTTCCTCCAGGAAGGTGGCAGTGCCTAAAACTTCACAGAAAGCCTCCAGGCATGGCCCCAGCTGCTGCTCTAGTTTGCTCCAGCAGTTGGGTCAGATTTGGGAGGAGAGTGTTGCAGGGACACTGATTAGGCAGCTCTGAGAGTCCTTCTCTAGGGCAAGAAAGGGGGCTCAGTGAATTAAATACAAGGCCTCTGTTGGAAGTTTAAAAAATAGAATGTTATTCTAAGGGAAAAAGTGATACATGTCTGGAATTAAAAACAGTAATTTATCTAGAAGTTGCAAGGAGAAGGAGAGGGAAGTTAAAACTTAGCAAAGATGGATGATGAGGTCACTCTAGGCTTCAAGGAGACAGAGTGCTGTGACCAGTGTGTTACAGGGAAGACTGGAGATACATTCTCCCCTAGTTCAAGGTAATTAATCTCAAAGGGGTCATATGTATGTGTATATATTCAAATATATACATATATGCCTTTTAAGAAAGGAAAAGACTGTATTAAATTGTAATACTGAAGTCACATTTGACTTCTGCAGTTATAAGAGGTGCTCAAATGTGTACTGTATTCATCTTTTGTTATTGATATGTATCAAGTATTGCAATTTTAATATAGTTCTTTCCCTTTCTTAAAATGTTTTTGAATATATATTTTTGGTGGTGTTGGAGTGTGTGTGTGTATGTGTGAGTGTGTGTATATAAAGCACATTGCCTCTTTGGGGCTCAGTGTTATCATAATTTAATATTTAATTCATATAATTCTTGAAGGATCAGTAAGAAAAAAAAAGAAAGAAAAATACCAACACATAATGGCAGGTGTAGGAAAAGCTACATTTCTCTTTCTTGTCTCTTCCTGTTAGGTTGTAAATTCCTTGATTAAAGGAATTTAAACTGTGTTTTTCCCATGCCTGTACCCCTAGTACTTGACATTAATGTAGCTTAGGAACTGTTTTTGAATGCATGAGGGAGTCCTTTTGGATACAGAATCATCTTAAGTGTGTTCATGTGTAGGTAGCAAGTGGTATAGCATTTTTAAAAAGTTACTATTTTATTTTGGTTGAAAAAGTAGATAGAACAGCAAAGACTGATATATAATTTATTATTGGTCTAAGGACTTTAACATACATTGACTCAGTTACTCTTGACAACAACCCTGAGACTCAGACCCCGTGTCGATTCCCATTTTGCAGATGAAGGCCGTGAAGCATAACGTGGTGAGCTGACCTGCCCAGGAGCACACTGTTACACGTGGCAGAGCTGGATGTGAACACAGCTATCTGACCTGGGCTCCTAACCACTACAGCATATTGCCTCTGCCTGGAGTGGTAGTATGTTTGCCTGACACGATGAATGTTCTGGTAAAGTTAAAACATTTCAGAAAATGTAATGCGTACATAACTGATTTTTCCATGCACAAAGACATGATTGTCAAAAGTTAACAGTGAGAGTAATCATCTTATTTCTTTCCTTAATGTTTTTTTAAATGGAATTTTCCACATACTAAGGCATACTGCAATTTTTGAGTAGTCAATGAGGCAAGTGTTGAGTACTATCTAAAAGCTTTATTTGTTTGAACAAATTCTTAGAAACTTACTCAGACGAGAAAGGCACTGGAACAGAACATGTCCAAAATATCTGGAGATGTGTGCTATAAATAAAGTTAGTGATTAAAGATGGGACAATGGATTAGAATAATAAATAAATAGTATTTCAAGTGTGTATCCTAAAGCAGCTATATAGAGATAGATGTAGCTTTTTTCTTATTAAGAAAAAATAATTGCATATTAATATTTTTGCTTTATATAGTAACAGTAAAATTATAAAATTATATCTATCTTTCTCTTAATTTAGTGGAATAACCACTTCCCAGGGCTATGTAATTAATCATATAATAGCTTATTGATAAGACTCATAATAAATACCTGATGTAGAAAAATTATGAATGTAATATTTTAGTCTACCTTTTTTTTTACTTTATTCATGTGTATATTTTGCATCCAACTCCAAGAAATTTTAAGAAGGAATGTTGTGAAAAGGGAAATGGCCCCGGATTTTTTCACTCTAGCACTGGGCTAGTTGCTTTATAGTTTGTATACATCCTTCCTATAATAATCCTATCATTTTCATTTTACAGACAAGTGCATTGAGACCAAAGGGTCAATGAACCTTGCTAAATCCATAATGCTGATTGGTAGAGGGTGTGAGATGGTTCCCTCAGGTTCCTCTCTCAAAAGCTGGTTGTTTTTGTATTGTACATACCACCTTTCCCTTGTGCAATATGTTTAATGCTCTAAATTCATTATGGCAAAACATTTGACATTTCAACCCTTATTATCCCTAACAGGGAATTTGAAAATACTAAATGGAGAAATTGAAATACATTGGATTCTATGATTTACCACAGTCCTAAAGCCACCCAACTACAATGTGAAGACTTAACCGCACGTCCTCTACTTCCCTATAATCTTTCTGTCACATGACGTTGTTTTTCTGTAGAATTACATTATAAAAACCTGCTGTTGCATGTAATTTGCCACCAATTGAATTGTTTTCTAATTCTCAGTGTTTCTCTTCTACAGTATTAAAGGAGGTCATTGGTATTCCAGTTTTTGAACATCAACTTTATAACTGTTTTTATGTTTTGCATACACTGATATAATTCTGTCAAAATTTGCCCTGAAGATTATAATTTTTCCTTCCTGTCAGTTATTGTTATGCTAAGGAATTTGGTACTTTGTAGGGAATGGGGTGTCCCCATGAGGGGACCTGATTTGCATTTTAGAAAGAACTAACATAAATGTGGGGTCAACCGCTGGAGGAAAGAGATTCTGCTGACAATACACAAGGTGGAAGGCTTTTCCAGCTAAGGAGGTAAGAGATGAGATGATGGTAAAGGTGGAAAAGTAGAGAAAGATTCCAGAGATACTTGAGAAGTTGCCATAAGGAAAAGTGATGGTTTAATCATTCTGTTTTAGGGAGGAGAAGAAAGAAATAATGAATTGAGTTTAAGACATTCAAGGGAGCTTTCCAAATAAAAGAATGGTTCATTAGAGACTGGAATTTAGAAGTCTGGCCCTCTGAATTTCTTCCCCAATTCACTCAATTAGGTTTGCTTTATTTATTTATTTTTTTCTTATGAATGTTTAGGCCCAAAGGGACAAAACTGCTTAGGATGAATTATCACTTAGGTATGGGAAAATCATCAGGGAAAAAAATCAAACAATTTTTACATAGAAAAATCAGTTTACAAAGTGGACACTGCTGAAAAAAAATTTCTTTCCCTGAAAGAGCATGAGCTATGTGCCAAACAGCCCTTATTTTTTCTCCTGACTCTATAGGGTAACTAAAACTGTTCTGAGAAATCTTCATTATGAATCTCATAAAAAATAATATAATTCATACAAAATAATACAGGGCCTACATATCCCCCAAATATTGACCACTATTATTAATTAATATTATTTCTCAGAGGTAGAGATACATATCTAGCTATGACAAGTTTTGAAATATTATAAACATAATATTTATAATATATATTTGTTAGCATCTACAGTACTGTTTTATATTATAAAAATATTATTGAGACCTACTATCAGTGTATGAATCCGATGAATATAAGGTATATTGTTATTAAGGGATATGGATTATTTTTTATACACAAAATTAATGCTGAATTTATCTTTGAAATGTGTCTTTGGCATTCTTTTTAAGTTTGGAAAACAAAAAAATATTAGGTTTATAAAAACTATATTAACAATGTAATAAAACAAGAATGAAAGAATGTTATATAATTAGAAAGAGGCACAATTTATTAATTTAAAAGTCAAAGTAAATAATGCAGCAATTCAAGCTAAACAAGTGTAAATACAAACTTTCACATTTCGTCTAGTTTTATCAAATTTGGAGGAAACCGAGAGAGATAGTATTTCTAAACTTTACCAAAGCTGAGCAAAAATGAAACAAGAGGAAATTGATCTTCCATAGAATTGAAATGACAGTTTTGTCCGGGATATCTACATAAGAGCAGATGAAGTTCTCCAAGGAGAATTTTGTTTGTTTTTGATGAGCAAATAAAAACCAGACATGTTATATTTTCTGGCCTATTATTTATGTTGAGAAAAGCCCCAAATCTGTACTCGAATATTATGAAAAAATGTCCATACATATATGATTTCTTGTCAACATACATCCTTATTCTCCAGCTACAAAAATTTACCAGGAAAAAACATTGCACTTTCCTGAAACCATTAATGTTTCTTAGACCATACAGTTTGAATGCAAAGCCCCTTGCCAAATATCAACTTTTGAACAAATGTTAATTTAATTTACATGAAAAGGAAGTCCTCTGAAGGAAGAGGATAAAGGAGTTAGCATTTCTAACTCCTAGGCTAAAAAGGGGATATCAGAAAGCATTTTAGTTTCCTTTACACTAAATGATCAAAGCCTTCATTTTAACCTTCATTATAAATGGAGGGTGCTAATCCCTAAAGCTGTTTTGAAACAATTAATATTAACTTTCTTCAATCCTATCCGTGATTTCCCTGAAAAGCAATAGCTGAGCTCTATTTATTCAGTGTAATGGATCAGTATTTCATTTTAAATAAAACCGTATAAGCAGGTCTCTATGTGAGATAAACATCACACTCACGTACATGCATAACGCTGTCATAGAGGAATTACTGTCGTAAACTAATACAGTCTTTAACAATGTCATTTTGAAATAACTGATAGAGGAGATCCACGAATCATTTTAGAAAACAAATTACTGTACCTCCTAGAGTAATCAAAGTGGAGTGTTTAGTGTCTCATTCTGGTGAAATGGCTCATAGAATCATAAATAGCTGATGCAAGGATCCTGCAATTAATGTTAGGCAGTCAAGAAGAGCAAATCTTAAAAATAGTAGACAATTTGGTTATTTGCATGGCTCTACAGGTACAGTTAAAAACATACACAACTACACGTACTGACTTCTGGAGTACACGCTCGGTGATTTCTTGTCCACGGGATAACTTTTTTGGGTCGTGCGATGGGAAGGTATGGAGTATCTGTAGCTCCTGCTCTTTTCACTGCAACAAAAAACACAGCAAAACACTGCTCCTCCAGCAAGCAGCACCAGTGCCGTGGTCCAACCTATGTAAAGGGCTTCTCCAAGCTCACGTTTTTGGGCAACATTCACGATGGGGTTGTAGAAATCTCTGATGATGGAACTGGCAACCCAGCTCACAGGGACGAGCACCACGATGCCTGTGATGATGAAGATGATTCCAGCCGTTAGCAGAATGTAGCCCTTTGCCTTCTCATTGTCCCCAGTGCACCTGGTACACTTCATGCCAAGGATGGCCGTCATGAAAGCCAAGAAGGACAGCACAGAAGCCGCACACATCAGTCCCCTGGCCGCCTGGAGGTCTGGAGAAAGAGCCAGCAGGGAGTCGTAGACCTTGCACTGCATCCTGATGTTCGCATGCCTCATGCAGTTCATCCACAGTCCTTCCCACCTGTTTTCAAAAACCACAATGTTGCTTTCAATGAAGGCTGACACTCTCCACTGAGGCATGATGGTGACGGCCACTGTGCCCACCATGCCAACACCACCAAGCACCAGTCCAGCCATCTGCAAGGCGCTGGTTGCCATAATCCTCCAGGATATCCGACTGGACTGCTGAGCTGGTTTGGCTTCTCAGATCTCTGGGCCACTGGAAAGAACAGTTCTGCTAGTGATGAACTCAGAACCCAGTAGTTTTGCAAACAAGAGCTGCTTTGCTGCTTTTAGCTAGATAAAATCCAGTGTTGACTGGCTGAGGCGACTCCCCCCTCCATGAACTGTAACAGGTAAACTTACAGATCAGGTGTGGCAACTTTCTCAGCCAATGAGAGGGGGATGGTAATCCAGGTGTGTCTCAACCAGCACTTGACTTGGATACTTGGAATGGCTGAACCTGCATATAAACATTCTTTGTGCTTCCCAGTTTTCCAAGAAGACAGCAGTGTGTTTACCCTGAGGCATAATTATGAACATTTGCATAATCATCAAGAAATGAGCCAATCCCTTGTAAGGTGAAAGGTACTCCTTGCACAGGCAATTCTGAAACTCTCAGTAAGAGCTGTTGTGACTGAGGGATAGAATAAAATATGTGCCTAAGAAATCTGCAGCAACTGTCAAAATGTCAAAGTGAAAGGGGAGTAGGGAAGGAAAGATTACTCTTACCTGGGAAACCACATTCTTTGGGACACATGGGATCCAAATGGTTGACTGAATTTGTCTACAGCTTCAAAGCAAGTTCTGCTGGGGTGAAATCAGGGAACAGATCATGCCAAAGGACAAAAAAAAAAAAAAAAAAGCTAAAGTTGTCGAATACACAAGGCTGTCATTCTCGTTGGCACCAAAAACATGTTGATTGCTTTTATGCCAGGAAAATTACTTGTTGGTTTTCTTCTGATAACCTTGATTCATAAGAAAAATAAAAATGTATGCCTCTCAGAACCCCAGATGATTTTCTTAGGCAGCAAACACTAGGGCATTTAAACAATGAAGTGATTTACATTTGGCTGGTTGCCTTGCTAGCTTATTTGTGGCTTTATTCTTGCCACTCTGTCTTCCTAGGCTAAAGGAGCTAGAATTTTGCAGGTGGTATAAGGGTCTTGAATCTATGCAAATAGGTGGTATTTCAGAATAAAATATTTATAAGACAAGGGAACTACATTTATTGAACTATATTATATTAAATTTTGATCAAATTTATCTTTCCTTTCCAGAAATCCCTAAAAATGCAAGGCAATTTGAACTGTGTTTTCCCAAAATAATGATGCAGAAAACAGTGCTGCTAAAATAAACATAAATGTTGATTTGAGAAAACTCCACTAGCTCTGGAGATCACCTTGAGCTCTCTGTCCTGTCCACCCAAATTTCAAGTTGTACATTATTTTCTTTTCATCTCAACATCCTAAAAACAATGTTTTCTTTACAAGTTTACTTCCTTTCTGCTTCCTTGTGGGACCCTATATGTAAATATAGGAGAAAGTGTTTTCTGCCCACTGATTAAACTCTGAAAATGTAAGAGTCATTGGTTAAAAAAACCTGAATCAGTTATGGGGATTATGGAAAAAAAAACTCATGTCTGCCAGAGATGGAGAAAGGAAGATGATAAACTAACTCTCTTTTAAAAAGAGACAGAGAAAAAATGTATGGTAGTCTGAACGGGTTTACAAATTAAAATCTGTGTGTATAATTGTATTAAGCTAGGCGCATAATGAATGTAAGAAAAAATGATATTTACGGTAATTTCCTCATTTGTTGATCTGCTCAAGGGCTAAACTACAGGACAGTCCTTATGATGATGTAGAAAATGTGTGGCATTTTCTTTGTCAGGCTTGTGTAAGATGCAGATTGGTGGTGGAGAGGGGAATAGGTGAGTTTTGGGATAATAATCTGCAATCCACAAAAGGAGAGATGGAATTGATGCAGCAGAGACTTTCAATTGTTAGTTCTCAAAGAACAAAAAGTGAACAAATGGCAGAATGACAAAAAAGGAATAATATAACTGGTTAAGATAAGGACAGACTAAACAAAAACATATTTTTAGGGGTGTCAGGACATATGTTAATCTGTCAAAATTTCTTTTCGGAATTCTTGTGTGACGTATTTCTTAGGCGCTCTGTTGAAATACTGTTGAACATCCACATCAAAACAGGAAAACATGAGCCAGAAACAGGTGTCTATGTACCTGAATGGCATAGGTGCCACCTCCCAGCTGTGCATGAATGGTCTCCTGGCTTTAGATATTACCCAATCTCTTGTCCCTTAATCATTGAACTTTATCGGGAACTTATTTCACACAAAATAGTTTCCTCATTTCAAAAGTGTTAGATACTTTACTGCTGAGATTGTCCAGGCCAAAATATGAGGATCTGAAAGAGAAATCAACCTTAGGTTCATATTAGAATATTGTAGAATACTGTCTTAGTGGGAATGAACCAGCTCAGGGCACCCAGGTAGGTTTCTTATCAGATGATGACCCACTTAATCCCATGATATTCTGAAATAATCATGCCCAAATAGAGACAGGAAATGAAAGACAGGAAAATGTAGTAATAACAAGTTTATCAGAGACAGAAAGTCTAAAATCAAAGATAAAAAGTATACGGATTGCCGACTTTTGTATCCCACTGCAATGATTAGCTTTGCTGCAAAATTCAAGTAGCAGAAATAAAGATGTATCAAAGTAATATTTTTTTTTTACTTTCCTTAACTTGGAACTATGAGAAAGGTACATAGATTATTCTATAAATTGCACTTTCATTTCTAATGAGAACCAAAATCCTGTTGAGAACCCCAAGAATAAATGAGTACTCGTGGTGAACCCCTGTGCACAGTCCCTTGGGGTATCGTTTTTGTCTACATTATCAGAAGGCACAATTTAAATTTAGCAGTTAAATTTATTCATTAAACTCAGCCCCGATAACGAAGTAACACATGCAAATGATTTCTCTTCCTAAATGATAACACACAATTCACTATCAGATTCTCTTCATTTTTGCCATCATATTTTTACACTCATTAGTCCTAAACCTACCTCAACAATTCAGTCTTGGCTTTCTGTTAATTCTTATCACTGTTTTGAAATAACTTTTGCCTTTGCCAATATAGTAATTACCAATTTCTATTGTTTTCTAGATTTGCTTTTGTATTTTTTTTCTGTTGTGTTGGCAGTTTTCAAACTGTATTTATTTTTAATTATCTTTCATTGTTAATGAACCAAACTTGGCTGACCATCTTGTCTTGAGAAAATGAGTGAACATATCAATAGGTCTCTTTTTTGTTGTTTCCTAAAATAATGGGGTACATTGCTACAAGTTCTCTTGACCCACCACCCTGGGTGTCCTTCACGATGGCCAGCTGTTTTTAATGCTCTCTACCCACAAAGTGTCCTATATCCATTAGTGGCTTACTTATTTTTCAACTGTGATCTGTTTTCAATTTCTCTGCTTAAACATGAACTCCTTTCTTTATATAAATTGTCTAGTGACTCAGCCTGTACAGGCCATTTTAACAAAATGGGTAGCTTAAATAATAGAAATTTATTTCTCACTCTTTTGGGGGCTGGGAAGGCTGAGATTAGGTGCCAGCGTAGTCTGGTTCTGGTGAGACCCTGCTCTCTAATTTACTGAGGCTGTCTTTATGCTTTATAAAGTTGTGCTAGCATATGGCCCCACTCTCCTGACCTCATTTGAACATCCCAGAGTTGAGCTGTCAAAGGTCCCACCTGCAAACACCATCACCTGAAGGGGTTAAGGTTTCAAGGTGAGTTTTTTAAGAGGATTCAAGTATGTGGTCCATGACATCTAGCTATCATCGAAGCCAAGCACTGAATGTGCATAATTCTGAATGGTTTATTCTATCTGCCTCAGGAATTTACTCCTACGATATCACCCAAAATACATCTTTTTTTTTCCCCAGGTGAAAAGAAAATGAGAATATAAATAAAATGTACACAATGGAAATGGTGATTATTGACAAGTTTTACCATTCTACTTTCCACTGCATTTTTAAAAATTAAAATCAGAGTATGGGATAAATTCTGATATATTTTGAAATCAGAGCTGTGTGCTCTCCTGACTGTGATGTATTTGATGTCTCCACTAAGGAACTAGAAAGCCAGAGAAATAATTGAAAAAAAAAAATACATATATTGAAGAATCTTTCTCTGTAAATTAATGAGTAGTTGGTATGGAAAGAATTACCATGAACCACACTAATTCTAATAAGTTTCAAAAAATGAAAACAGATTTTTTTCTCTAGTAACAACTGTGACTCCTGAGTAGTCATGTTCCTTATGCTTATTCCTTATAGCACAGCACCTTATATTTGAAACATCCATAGAAGACAAGACAGGGATTATTAGTCTTCTTTTATAAATGAATAAATTAAAACTCAAGAGAGAGTGTGCCTTTTTAAAAGTCATACAGCATTTGCTTGCTGAGTTAACAGATGTAAAACTGAAATTTGCACCTAAAGCCCATGTTCTCTGTGTGTGTATGTGTTCCCTGCTATCTACCCAAGGGGAGCTAAAGAAAGGACATTTTTCTATTAATATATATGGCCAAACTTTATGAAGAAATAATATTTGTTCAAACATATTTTGCTTGGCTAGCACATGATTGAAAACAATGTTCACGTCTGAGTTTTGAAATTTGAAAAAGAAATATCTGATTCACTGAAATTTAAAGTTTATTTCTTTAGACACTCTATTCAGAGAAGTTTCTTCTGGAGAAATCTTTCGGATCATACCATCACCATTTTTTATTTAGAGTTTAAGGGAGTCCCCCGTGCTGAAGTTAGCATTACCAACACTTTCTCATCAATCTTTCATTTTTCGTCCCCATCTTGATAATTCCTGACCATCACTGAACATATATTTGGCTAAAATAAGCATCAAACAAACTGAGTGAAGTGATTTGAACAGTTCTATGTGCCAATACCCTCAGCTTATTGCAATATGGGAAAACTTTGCTTTGTATTTTATAATCATTTTAGTGACCAACACGGAAAATGACGCCATTCTTACCTTTATTAATCCAGTAGAATTATTCTTTTCAGTGACTAACAACTTTTCTTTCCATCTTTGCTAAAGACCAAAGTAAATGCACTTTTTACATCGCATAAAACTGCATCCCACGCAGTTATTTTTGGAATTGCTTAAAAAACAGATTTTTAAAAATATCTTAATCTCCCATAATAATCCTTTCTACTAAAATGTAAAGAATGATATGTAGCCTTGAATGAGGAAAGCAAAAGGTCCATGGGAGAAATTTCTGGCCAGGCAGAGAGTGTAATTAGTGCTAGAAATGGTAACATCAAATAATGAATAGGCCCAAACAGAGCACTTCTCATAATTGCATTTTGAATCCACACAAATTCACAATAGGTTTAATTCATGTTGACTATGAAAAGGAGGAGAAAAGAAAACGCATGTAGGGTAATATCTTTAATATGAGTACATTCTGTTAAAACAATATGTTTTAAGAAACATGACTTCAGAATATTTGCCAGGTGAGGTGGCTGTAATCCTATCACCTCTGGGAGGCCAAGGCAGCAGGATCACTTAAGCCCTGGATTTCGAGGTTGTAGTGGCTACGGTGACATCACTACATTCCAGCACGGGAAACAGAACAAGACTCCGTCTAAATAAATAAATATTTAAAAGAACATTATCCTAATCAGAAGAGCTACTTAATAATCATTAAGTTATATGAAAATTAAGTGTTATCCTAATTATTTATATAATTTGAGCTTTCTAACCATTCCACTAGGTTGACACTATTATTATATCACTTTTACTGAAGAAACTGAGATTACAAAATTAAATGACTGACCCAAAACCTTACAACAAACAAAAAGGCCTAGATGGGAATACCTGAGCCCATACACTTGAACCACTTGAACTAGTTCTATATCTTCAAGAACACTTTAACTAGTTCTATATCTCATTATAGAACTAGTTCAAAGCCTAACTAATAGCTTGCATTACTGTACAGCTTTATCACTGGTGAAGCATATAAATGTTGGTAGACCAGAAGTACATATTTTAAACACTGTCCTGCATATTGTGAGTCTTCAATATGATTTTGAGCAGTATGAAGAGAAATAAGGCATCTCCATTTCATGCAGCAGAAGCCATTATTCAATATGAGAAATTGTAAGACAGAAATTTATGAGAGAAAAGATCACACGTATGGAAAACACATGTAGGGTCGCACGCACACACAGACACACACGTCCTTATGAGCAAACAATGAACAGGGGAGCACAAGAAATGACTTTCCCTTGTAAAGTCAGAGTTAACAGGACAGGGAAAAGTAATTAACCAGGCAAATAGAGCTAAGCCATGTTACTGATTAATTTACAAAACAATTAACTTTCCACTTAAAATTCAAATTAAGATTCTGTCTGCCTTAGGCAACCATTGTTTGCAAATTTTAATAGGGTTAGACATTAAGTTCCTTACTTAAAACCAACTTTAGACTGCACTAGAGCAAGATTATCAGAACAAGCAGTGAATGCCATTTTCAGTTATATATTTCAGTTGTAATAAATAATAATATGTTGTACGCACTAATATCTTTTCAATGAGTATAATGAGTTCGATGAGGAAAATTAGAAGTTGTTCAAATCCTCATCTCAAATATTTGCAGAGATTTCGCACTTCCTGTAAAATTCTCAAGATATCTGGTAGTATATCTTCTGAATAATCCTTTTCTAACTGTTCAACAGGAACATTATGTATCAGGCTCTATGGCAGATTCTAGAGACAAAAAAACATAAGACGTTGTCTCTGCTCTTTATGATTTTACACACACACAGAGTGGGAGGAGAAACGCCTGAGTCTATTAACTTTGTCATATTAAACCACGTAATTAAAAGTGATACTGATAATATCAGTCCATGTTTATGCAGCTTTTAAAATAGGAGACTTATCTGTGTCAGCATAAAGAACAGCTGATTTCCTAGTCCTTTACGCATATATTCATGGAAAGAAGTTTCATGAACATTAACAGTTTATGTTTTGGAGGATCTTTTAGTAAAGCCCCTGTGTGTTTTCATATTCTTGTGATGTTATTGCAACTTTCCAGACTCCAGCTTCCTCCAGGGGCAGGAGCCTGGGCCTGCCTTTATAGGCCCCACATTCACCAGCACTCAGACCAAGAAGACCGTGGGCAGCTGTGTCCTGGGAAGAGTCACGCTGTAGGTTTGGTGCTGTGATCTGGTCAGTAGGTCTCACTTTCTTCATGGTGAAACACTGTATGAAGGATCTGAACCATTCTTTTCACCTGGAATAAAGACACCATTAAGGGGTGTCTCAGAAGGGGCCACGTGCACTGCATAGTGGGGGATGGTGAATCGTGGCAGCAGAAAGTCTGCTGTGGGGGCTTCAGAATCTCAGCTCTTTGTCTTGTAGAAAATCTATCATTTCATGCTCCTGCAGTAGCTCATACATATAATCCCAGCACTTTGGGATGCTGAGGCTGGAGGATCACTTGAGGCCATAAGTGAATCCATCATTTCTGAGAAACAACTCAAAGGGTCAAGTAGTTAGGAGAATTATAAAAATCATATTGAGATTTCATGGAACCGCTTATGCAGCCATCCTTCATCTCATTAAAAAGCAGCTTTTTGGAACCTTTTAAATGAAGTCGCACGATCTATGGAAAGTGCTGCCAGAAGGCTGTAAACATTCAGCAGATGGGAGTTAGCTTTATCGTGGCTTTCCATACGACTTTCTGGTTCACTCAGCCTATTTCTTGTTCTCATCTTCGTTTCTCTCTGACTCATGTTTTAGTTATCTACAGGATTCCTGCAGTGGGGACCTGTGTTTGTGATCATCTGACTGGCTTCTGGATGTCTGCTTTGTATCTTCAGCTGGGCTTCTGGCATCTCACACTAGATAACAACAATTTATCTCATTTCTGTGTTACCAGACTGGTTGATCCCATCCTACAAGTCTTCCTTTGGGCTTGGAACAGGGAAGAGTGCCTGGGTTTCGTGCATGATAGCAGGATGAAATATTAGACCCCAAATAAGTCTGAGTGGTCATCAGGAGTAACCTCTTTCTGTAGATGAGGGACCCAAAAGTTCTAGAACCATCTCTGTTCTACTCATCTTGACATCAAATACTGGTGTATTGCCTGGCATATAGAAAACACTCAATACACACATAATTTCACACAGATAGTGCTAAAATTTCTGTGTCCCAGTTCTTGACCTTTTGTTGGTCACTCCGGGTAACCATGACATCATAGCCAAGATAACGTCTATTGTTTATTTATGTATTTTTTTTTTTTAACTTATCTTCCCAATAGAATGTAAATGCTATCATTAAAGTGACTTTGTCCTGTTCAGTAAGATACCTCCAACTTCTAGAACATTACCTGGCCCATAGTAAGAGCTCAGGCAGTATTTCACAAATAAATGACAAAAATTAAATAAAAGTACTGTTAAGCATTCAGCACTTGAATGATCTCATCTTTATATAAAGTAGGATGACTTTTTCAATCATTTTCACATCCATACCAAAGCAGAGAAGAACTAAAAATATTCCTCAGTTGGCTTCATCAGTCCCAAGTCTACAGTTAGCTGTGCCTTCCTAAGAAGCAAAAATAATGTCCTAGTGTTCACGGACTTTTGCTTGAGTTTTTTTCAAGTTTCCTAAGTATACCTTGCAAACTGACTTCCACTTTCTCATTTATTCTACCTCCCCTCTCTATTCTCAGCATATAAATCTCCATTTTTCTAGTGCTTACTGTCATGAGTCTTACACTTTCCCAATTACCATGGCAAATATTGGTGGAATAAGAGTCTACGCTACTATTTTTGTTTAAGATATGATTTTAATATACCAGACAATTATCAATTATGATTATTTTTACTCAAACATATTAACAAAGATAGACAAAGGTAAAATATAGAGTAATTAATAAAATTAATGCCCATATATATTTATTTATTTCAGGTTAATATGAGGATACAAATGTTTACGTCTCATTGCTTTCAGTTCTAAGGTAAAGTTCAATTTGTAGTTGAGCCCTTCACCCAGGGGGAGTGCTCAACATCCGCACATTGTGCACATTAGCTGAGATCTCTCCAATCACCCTCCTTCCTACCCACTTCTCTCCCCCTTGCTAGACTGTACTTGTGATTTTTCTTTTGTGTGGGTATATAGTTGTTTATATATAGGTTTCATATTAGTACTGAGTACATTGGATACTTCCCCCCGGCCCCCATTCTTGTGATACTTTACTAAGAAGAATGTGTTTCAACTTCATCCAGGTAAACACAAAAGATGTAAAGTCTCTATCTTTCAGTATACATTCTTTTTAATTTTAGAAACAGCTTATAGTATATTTCATGCATTTTCTTACTGCAGTAAGATCTCACTTCTCCTGCTAATTTTTAGGAATTTTTTTTACATGTTGGGCAACTTTAGTTTCCTTTGACCATCTTTAAATTGGAATTCTTTTTTGTTTCATGATGAAACCAGGAATGGGGGGTTTCATTCAGAAGAAGCATTAAGCTACTTAAATAGCAGTTCCAACCTCATAGCCTACCTTTCTCAATGTGCAAACTCAGAAGGAAAAGGGAAGAAACTTATGCTACAAACGAGTGAATGATAAGTTCATCATCCAGCTGTTATTGGTGGCTTATTTGGCTTCCAATACACAGGATAACTTAAGTGTAAATCTCAAAACAGTGACTTTATTTGAAAATAATTAGAAATTTGCATGCGTTATCATTTATTCTTATGTTTTTCTTACCTTTCAGTTATATTTTGTATCAGTTTATATAGCATTTTAAACAACTGTTTTTTAGAACAAGCAAAACAGAAAAAGTACATAAAGATTTTTTTGTATATAAAATTTTTGATAACAGCTAACTCTGGGATAGTAACACAGATATGTATAAGTGTATGTGGGAGGAAGCCTACTGGATATGGTGTTGTGAGGACATGACTTTCAGGGCCAACCTTGGTGGCTCATGCCTGTAATTCTAGTACTTTAAGGTTTTGCTTTGTATCACTCTATGTTGGTTCAATTCTGTAGAAGAGATTGTGTCTGTGTAACACAAAAAGGTATAATTTTGCATACATCGTATAACTTCTATCTAAATTCACATACAGTTATTATCATTCATTTAAATATAAATTCTAATTAAATAACATTTATTAATCTATCACATACAAAAACGTTATATACTTTACACATATTATTGCAATTAAATTAGCTATTCTTCAATTTGTAGATGGAAAATGCCCTTTGACACCAATGTCACCATTAAAAAAAAATTTCCCTGGTATAAGTTTCACAAGGGAGGGGACATTCTCCTCATGGAGCAATTCACAATTGACTTTCTAAAATTATGGTGGGGAAAACCAAAAAGCGAAGAAATTAGAAGCAGAATGAACATGCAGCAGAACGTCTGGATGTTGACCTCTCCGAGCTCTGTTCTCATAGATGGGGTCTAAGTTCATCAGACCACAATTCACTCTTTGACATACGTGTTAATGTTCTGTGGCTGCACTTTACCATCCTTGATTCATTCTAGGACTGATGATCCCATTTACCGTGAGTCCTTTGTGTCAGGCACTAATCACTGTAGCAAATGTAAAAATCCATTAACTAAGTTCAAACGTGAAAACCTCTCAAGCCTATTTTCCATGTAAAGAGAGAGTTCCCTGCTATTAAATAGTCCCAATAATTAACAGCTTGATTCAAATCTCATTTTAAAACATTCATTCATTTGCCCCTTCATTAGTTCATCAAATGTGGATTTCCCAATAACGACAGGACAGGCACTGTTCAGAACTGGAGACTGAACCGTGGAGAAGGCACAGTCTCTGAGCAAGGAGCTCTCAGGCTAATTTGGAGTCAACAGTTGCTGTGGGCATGATTCCCATTTACAACTACTCTTTCAATTGATTATAAAATCATAATACTTGTGACAAAGAGTCCCAAACACAAATGCCTGCAGGGACCAGAGAAGAAAGAGAAAAGAGTGAAGCAGGACAGGTGACAATCATACCTGCTTCACTAATGGAGCAAAAGCTCCTGGATCCAGCTGATTTTGGTTCCCTGGGAGTAGACCCCTGTGTTAAAATGATACATGTTTTCATTACTTCTTCCTGCAAGCTAGACATCTATATTTTTAAAATAAACCCTTCAATTTTTAACATCACCAACAGTATCATTGTTGGACAAAACACATGGGACAAATTTCACTAGAAGTTGGCCAGTTTCCAACCACTTGTCAAGACCCAGTGACCTCTAGATATCAACTAACATCGAGAAATCTCCTTCCTTGAGTGGTCACTGAACCCACCCACGTTTCAGTTTCTCTGGAAGCACCAGGAGAGCAGAACCTGCTTCTGGACTCCATGCAAAGTTTGCTGCAAGAATTAATGGCCCTGTGAAGCACTTAGATCTCCTTGGATAAAGGAGCTGTGCAAACAAACATGTGATCACTCCTCTCATGTTGCTTCCGTCCTCCCAAACCACGGCAGTTCAGCTCTGCATGTTGCACAAACATAGTGGAGGAGAAAATAGAAAGTCAGAAAAAATAGGGAGCTATTTAATATTAACCTCCAGAACTTGCCCTTCGGTAATACAGCTGCAATTTATTTATCTACCTACAGAAGTTTAAAGGTGCCGATGGAAATTGCAAACATATTTTTCTAAAACACTCTTTATGTTAAAAAGCAACCTTAATTATTTACTGACTGTTCATATAATTTTGTGGGGACTTGAAGTACAGTTAAATACAGAGCACAGCACATCACTGTTTGCCTGGTGGAGAGAGGATGGTGAATGAGGACCCCCTCCTGATCGTTTCACTGCTCCAACCCCTCAACAACAAGGAAATGGACATGGACATTTCTCCTAACAGAAATTCTGCTGTAACAGTACTGCTGGTCTGACAAAACTCCTGTTTACCTGTGTGGGTTCATTGCATGCTTTCTCTTGTTCCCCTGGTTCTACCGGTGCTTAGGAAGCAGAGGTCAACATCACCCGTGGGGCAGGCCACTAGCTGGAGGTATGCTCTGTTTCCAAACTTTATCTTCCTTGTGCTCCTTTAAATATTGCATAACTATTCATGACAAACATATATTTTAAAGAGATCCTATCGAGTTTAGGATAGGAAAAACTACCATATGCCAAATACAATACAGTGATTTTTTTTTTTAATGTATTCTCTTAAATATTATGTATGAGAGAAGTAAAGGTCTTTTTCCCAGTAAGTGTCCATAAAAAAGCTGGGATAAATCTGGCTGTATGCATGTGTGACTGCAATGGATTGTTGGCAGCTCTGCGCAGATCAGAAACAATATTGTCCATGCCCCCAAATTATACTGTAAGTGTAAATGAACACAAGAGATTGGCCCGTGGGTAGAACAAACACAGGATTCTTAAACATTTCAGTTAAGAGCACTGTGCAGCATTGCTTCTTTATACACACACACACACACACACACACAGAGACACATACACGTACATTATATATATATATATATCAACTTGAGTGATAAAGGTTTTGCCTCAAGTGCAAGAAGTGTCAAGCCCTGGGAAAAAATTAGCCCAAATGAACGCATATTGCATGTGGCTTCTTTCACTTTATGATAAGGTGATGGTATTAATAATCCATTAAAATTAAGAAATAAACTCTACTAGAGACCCCCACCCCACAAACCATAAGCTCTTCTAGTGAAACTTGTCAGATTGGTAATACAAAACACCCTGCTTTGAAAATGGTTTAAGAACTGTGTGTAGGCCTGGCACAGTAGCTCACGCCTGTAATCCTAGCTCTCTGAGAGGCTGAGGTGGGTAGACTCCCAGAGCTCAAAAGTTTGAGACCAGCCTGAGCTAGAGTCAAACCCCATCTCCAAAAGAAATTGCCAGGTGTTGTGGTGGGCACCTGTAGTCTCAGCTGCTTGGGAGGGCAAGAGAATCATTTGAAGCCAAGAGTTTGATGTTGCTGTGAGCTGTGATGCCATTGCACTCTACTGAGGGTGACAAAGTGAGACTCTGTCTCAAGAAAAAGAAGAAAAACTATGAATAAACAACAAAACATCAATGAACAACATTAAGATAACTCAAAATTTGCATGGCGGATTTGAAGCAGAGCTAATAAAAGAAAATCTCTTCTATTTTTTCCTACCATAATGTCGTATAATGTGATAGGACTGCTGTACATAATATCCAGGCTTCAAATCTGGTGTATTCCAAATTGAATTATTCTTACAAGCCTGATTTATTTCACAATGGCCATACAGTCATGCTGGTTATCAAAGGAACAATGCGAATGCATCAATAAAAGATGAAAACATGGATTGTGTAGTGAGTGCTTCCTGTACTCATTGGGGACTTCTGTTAACAGTAATGGAAATGTAATGCAGACTGCTTCTTCCTTTCCAAAACACAAGCTTAGCCTGTTGGCAGGATTGGGTTACAAGTTCATTAAAATACCAAGTATAGTATCATTATTCATTTTTAAAAAAGGCTATAGTATGTTTATTGAAGTGCATGACTTAACTAATATCTGAGCTATATAATCTCCCCAAAATTGGGTCTTGGATAACACCTTGATTTGTATCCACCAATGAGGATGCAGAATGTATTAGTCTTATCTCTAGAGAAAAGGCTGTCACCTACTGAAAAATTAGAGTGTCTTCTTGCAGTCCAAGAATATTTCCTTAAAAAACTCTGCTGCTGTTGTGGCCATTACTGCTTTCAAAAGACAAATAAATAAATAAATAAATAAATAAAAAGAAAAGTGGGATGCCATGATCTTCCCTCTGGCATGTAAACAAGTAAATAAGGAGAAGGATGTATGTAAGGCTGAGGAGCAAATGTGCTGTGTGTATGGAGGGTCCCCCCAGAATGGGGTGAGGGAGTGAGGATCAGTCAATAATAGCATGTATAGTTATGGAGACCTATGATCTGCCAGGTGCTTTAAAATAATTATAGTATTAATCCTTGTGACATAATTCAAAGAGAAGTATTTCTGTTATCTCTACCTTCAAGGTGAAAGGACTGAAGGCCACAGAAATTAAAAACATTATAGAAGAATTAGAGTTCCAGCCTGGCCTCCAAACTCCATACTCTTCCTACTTTGGAAAGCTTGGTCTTTAATTCCAGTTCATCATAAAAAAGACAAACTGATTGGAAATGTTTTCTTAAAGAAATAGAACAAAGCATTGCATTAACGTACACAGCTATGATTTAATAATAATAATAAAAAAAGAAATAGAACAAAGCCAGGCATGGTGGTTCATATTTGTACTTCTAGTATTCTGAGAGGCCAGGGCAGGTGGATTCTGATAGGCTCAGGATCACCTGAACTTAGGAGTTTCAGACCAGCCTGAACTAGAGTAAGATCTTGTCTCTACTAAAAATAGAAAAATTAGCCAGGCATCTGTCAGGTGCCTGTCCTTCCAGCTACTTAGGAGGCTGAATCAAGAAAATTGCTTGAGCCCAAGAGTTTGAGATTTCTGTGAGCTATGATGACACCAAGGCATTCTACCCAGGGTGAAAGAATGAGATTCTCTCTCAGTAAAACAAAAGAACAAATGAAAATGAAAAAAAAAAAAAAAAAAAGAAC
The DNA here is from genome assembly GCA_963574355.1 of Loris lydekkerianus. Taxonomy (NCBI): domain Eukaryota; kingdom Metazoa; phylum Chordata; class Mammalia; order Primates; family Lorisidae; genus Loris; species Loris lydekkerianus. The sequence goes on along the minus strand of CAUYPK010071567.1, from coordinate 38,967 downwards.
ATATTTAACTCACTGTCATAGATGAAGAATGAATAATTAAAATCACTTTCCCTAAGTATTAAAGAAAACCTCTAAAATGGTGGCTGGGGGTGGTGGCATGCATCTATAGTCCCAGCTCCTTGACGGAGAGGCTGAGGCAGGAGGATCACCTGAGCCCAGGAGTTTGAGTCCAGCCTGGACAATACTGTAAGGTCCCATCTCTAATTAGAAGAAATAAAAATGAAGAAGAAAGAAGGAATCTCTAAAATACGTTTGAGTTTCAGATTATGGTCAGAATTGGAAGGAAAACAAGGGAAAACCTGGTTTGTGGAGTAAAATATTAAAATAATAAAACTATTGAGAGAATTCGAGGGAAAATGAGAGACTGAGAAGAGGAATCACAAAAATACAGACAGGAGAGAGAAGGTGTGATAGAAATAGAGGGAAAAAAAAAGAGTGAGGCATCAGCAGTTCTGCAGAAGGAAGGCCTCACGTTTATACTTACATCTTCTGTCCAGATTCCTTGGGCTGAGGCATTTTACACAGTGCCTTTTGGGTTACCCTGGATATTACTCTGGCTTCAAATATTAGTTTTGACTTGAGAGAAATTTGCTTTGGCCCCAAGTTACCTAGAATGAGAGTAGCTGGCTGCACCATTTCCATTTTGTTGACAGATGAAATGCTCCTGGAACCAGCAGTGTAGCTGGTTTTCTGTTGTTTGTCTGGGATGCTCAGGAACCACAGGAGGCTCTGGGAACAAATTCTGAAAGACATAGGAGCTGGTGAAAATAAAAAGAAAGAAGTTATATTTCTTTTCCTCTCCTAGACTCACCGGTGATTTGTGAAAAGAGAAGGGGCACAGCCTACTGGCATGAAAAAGAGAAGGAAGGCAGGCAGAGAGAGAGATTGAGTCCTTACTGGAAAACTATTGGTTAATAATTTTCTCTATTATTTTGCCATAAAGACCAACCATCCTTAAAATATTCTGTTTGTTTGTTTTTCCCAACCATTCCAAGACCTGTATATATTTTTGAAAATACTACTGTGTGGACAATAACTAGAATGGATTCATGTATCTCAAGTACAAATTCTGATTACTACAGAATGAGACAGCTGGGGTCAGGGGTAAGAAAGAGAGTGATGATTTAGTTTTCAGTCTAGTGTTGTTGAACAGGGCTGTGAGCTTGTTTTTCACTCAGTTTTGGAATGTTAATAGATTAATCTCACAGGGGCTCTTTAGCCTCTAAACTCTTAGTGGGTTTACTTTGAACATGAGAATAATCATATCCTATTAGTGAAACAAATTCATTAGGATGTATCAATGACATCTACAACTTAGTCACCTAAGAGAATTGATAAAGTCAAGCCAGTGTGCCAAAACTTCCTGATTCCTGCTGGACACTTAACATTGGTAATAGCTTTTGCTTTGTTTGCTTTGTTTCTAAAGATTATTTCAAAGGCAACTGATGATTTTAAACAGGAATAAATAATAAGAAAAAGTCATGGCTGAGAATGAATTACCAATTTGAATGCACAGTTAAAGTGGTAGGGAAAAGCTGAGTGCAGTCAGAGGTAGAAACAATGAGTTTTGAAAGTCACACGAGGTGAGGGAGGTAAGAAGACTGATTTTTCACAATAATGTCAAGAATAGAAATGTGCAAGAGGAAATGGGTTCCCTAATAAATGATTGAATAAAATGAATACAGCATGTACCAATGACTTGAGGTAAACAGAGTAATTACTATAGGGCTATCAAAGGAAAAACAAAGAAAGCTGAGAAATGCTCACAGATGAGTGGCTGAACAGAGTCAGTCTGTCCAGGTGAGGTATAAAAGGAGGGTTCTAAGCAAACACCAGTAAGAAACTCTAGAGCCTTACGTGGAAGTGAGCGTGTTCTTCTCTGAGGCAGTGTGCTTTCAGGGGAAAATAAAAGTATTTTCATGTTCACAGTCACAAGTTACTTAGAAGTGGCCATTTTAGGTTTTTCATCACAAGGGTGGTAAAGTGAGACTCTGTCTCTACAAAAAAAAAAAAAAAAAAAAATAGATCTTGCTTGGAAAATTCCAGATCCTGCTGAAGCCATGGAAGATCCTTTACATTTTATATCTGTAATAACAGCTCCTGATGTGGGAGGGGACTCAGCTCTGGGAACATTAAACAATAACAAATAGAGCAAAAGCAAAATCCCACCTTTAACCTGATATAGGGACTGCCCGTAAAAGTAAGCAGGCCTTGACAGTAGGTTAATATGCCACAAAATTTGACTTTATGGCTTTTAGGGTGTGTGAGTACATTTAACTAGAGAGAGACTCACAGTGGCCAGGCACACCTCTCAGCTTCGGACCTGTCATTACTATGTGATATAACTTAGTCCATAGCTATTTTCTTAGACTCAGTATTAAATATTAATATTGCCTTTGTTTAATCCAATCAGTATTACATACAGTATATAATCTAACACCAAAATTCAAACTCAGTTATCCCAAGAAAATAGTTAATAATACAATGTTTGATCTGTTGTCATTCTGTTTGCAAAAGGGGAAAAAATGATGTTTTTCTCACTATCAAACAGGAAGATTATTTTTCCCAGTAGAGTGATGTTAGCCATTTTCCTCTTAATGGAAAGCAGTTGAATATTGAATCTTGCAGAGAACCTGCAAACATCAGGCCCAATTAAGAACACCAAAGAGCTGCAGTAATTCATGTGCAAAGGGATAGTTATTCACAGATGTTACAGGGAAAGTCATTTTTTTTTATTTTCCATTTCCCAGTTAATAAATAGTTGAGCAAATATTCAAACCAAGACCAACATTGAGCAAGAGGGATTCTGAGAATAGCAGCAGAAACCACTAAGTGATTAAGTGAAACAAAACAGCATGGCATTCAGCTTAGACAAAGTGTGCCTAGTTCTACTGACTATGGATTCTTGCCAGTTCCTTAGGAAAGAGGAAGTGAATAAGCATTCCATGTTCTAGGTGTCTTTTATAGAGCTATATTTTATATAAACATGTTTTATTATAGGCAGCAACAGAGTAAGTCACCATTTAACTGGGTGGGCAGTAGAGTTGGGGCTCTGTGCCCTGAGTGTCTTGACCTTTGCTTGTGTCTTTGCTGCAAGTACAGTTTCCATGTGTTGAGTTACCTCCACTTGCTTTCTAGAAAAAGAAAAAGTCTCCCTGTAATGTATTATAGATGCAGGCTGGAAATGTATACTCCTATATCTTCATCACATTAACCTTGAAGACTATGTTTTTATGCCCAATTCATTATGATGGCTCAGTTTCTCCCTGAGTTCCTCACTCTTGTTTGATTATGAGAATAGCATTTAATTACCTTTATGAGAAGAATAATGTTGCAATTTGGTCATGGGGGAAAATGTTTTTTTTTATTTCTCAAAAGCATAGATGCTGTTTTACTATTATTATTTTTACTACTTTTTCAAGGTCAATGGCTAATGTGGATGAAGAACTTACTCTGAGCCAGTCACTAAATCCAGTAGTGTATTTTATCATAATTTATTAGCATACCTCTAATTGATGAGGATTTTTATTATTAGCTTCATTTGCATGTGAGGAAATTTTTATTATTAGCTTCATTTGCATGTGAGGAACAGTTTGTAAGAGGTGCACACAGATTTGAATGCAGTAAATCATACTTTCGTAAGTTTTTGTTTTCTCAGAGGAAGCAGTAATTTAGAAGTAATTCAGATGCACTATTGTTTAATAAATGACTAGTATTTTGAACCACACTTCCACACATTAACAGATAGATATATAGATGTTATTTTGCATAGTTATATTTTAGACTTGGAAAGAAATAGGAATGTCCCATTTTATCCTCATAATATCTATTGGGCAGAATATGATATGATCTAAGATTTATTAATTGGGTAATTAAAACTCAAAGATATTTTATAAGTTTCCTAAAATCATGCTGTTAGTAATTAGCAAAGCTTGAATATTTTTTCCAGCTCAAAATGTTTAGCCAAGATGTAGCCAAGATGTAGCCTGCCAGTCAAACCATGCTGTGGGGGTGAGGAGAAACTTACCCTTGTCCTTATGAAATTCACTGAAAGATTATGCACAATTAAGGCACACTAGTGAGAAGAGGTTCATTTACCATGACTTGAGGGACAATTATCCAAAATTTTGGATTACCCAGAATTCCAAAGAATCCAGATATTTTTATACATTTCTTTGCATAAAATGATGCAGGGGAAGATGAGAAATATAGGCAATTCAATTTAAGGACAACAAATGGTCCCTAGGGAGGATGAATGATGGGGGAAACAGATTGGCTTTTAAGTGATTCTCTTTACAAATTAAATTAACCTGAGATACAGTATTATGTTTAAAATGATTTGGACCAGATCTGGTTACAGTCTTGATCTTCCTCCCTGTAATAATGAATAACAGGGAAGGGAAGTCAAATGTTGTTTTGATGGGTCTGTCTGGTTCTACAGATAGAAGGAAAGCTCCTTCTGTTGCAGAGGGAATGTCCAAAAGAAAAAAGATGGCAAAAATATTTTCTGTCTTCCCAACTTTTTGGAAACTGATGCCTGCATCCCTACCTTAGGCCAGTGGTCAGGATGGACAGGGAATGTATCTTGTTCTTGGTGACACAGGAGACAGCTCAGAAGAATAGTCTGGGTGGAGGTCACCAGATCTTCTTAGCTAAAGAGGGATGAAATCTATAACTTTGAGATGCTGAGAAGCACAAATGTAGAGAAAAATTAAGAAATTTTTAGTAGAGTATAGAGATTTGGTTTTCTTATACTAAAGTCAATGGATTAGGGCATGGAAAGGTTAGGGGAGATTTAATGTGTCACCATAAAGAAAAAAATGAGGCAAAATTTATAAAAGTAGAGAGTTTATTTGGGCTAAGGTTAAGGACTGCAACCCAGGATCATAGATTCAATTTGCCTGGAATACAAACTCTGATTAGCACCAGTTACAAGTGGAAATTTATGTTTGTTTGTTTGTTTGTTTGTTTGTTTGGGATTCATTGTAGATAAACATTTAGGTTATACTAATTGCAGTTATTAGGTAAAGTTCTTCTTGTAATTGTGTCCTGCCCCCAAGAGGTGTGCTATATACCATGACATCCCCATCTCCTTAATTCCTCTCCTCTTCCCACTCCCTCACTCTCCTACCCCATCTCTTATATTAGATCATCTACTTCCTTCAAATTAGAATTGAATACATTGGATTCTTGCTTCTCCATTCTTGTGATATTTTACTAAGAATAATGTGTTCCAACTCTATCCAGGTGAACACAAAAAAATATAAAGTCTCAAGGAAGCAAAAGTTATTAATCCTAATAAAATACTTTCTGCCACTAAAAATAAATAAATAAATAAATAAAGTCTCTATCTTTTTTTAATGGCTAAATATTATTCCATGGTATATATATAACTACAGTTTGTTAATCCATTCCTGGATTGGTGGGCATTTAGATTGTTTCCACATTTTGGTGATTATAAATAGAACTGTGGTAAACAATTAAGTGAAAATGTCCTTATGATATAATGATTTTTTTTTTCTTCAGGGTAGATGCTTAGTAATGGGATTGCAGGACCAAATAGGTCTAATTCGAGTTCTTTGAGAATTCTCCATACCTCCCTTCAAAAAGGTTGTATTGTTTGCAGTCCCAACAGCAGTGTAAAAGTGTTCCCTTCTGCCCACATCATGCCAGCATCTGCCACTTTGAGACTTCGTGAGGTGGGCTATTTTCACTGAGAATCTCCAAGTGATATCTGAGATATCAGGTTATTGATATCTCAGGGTGGTTTTGATTTGCATTTCTCTGTTGATAGGGATGATGAGCAATTTTTCAAATTTTTTTTTTTCAAATATTTGTTAGCCATTTGTTTGTCTTCATCAAAGAAGATTCTGTTCATATCTCTTGCCCAGAAGTAGATGGGATTGTTACTCTTTTTCTGTTAATTATTTGAGTTCTCTGCAGATTTTAGTTACCAACCCTTTGTCATATTGATACCATGCAAATATATTTTCCCATTCTGAAGGTTGTTTTTTCCCTTTACTTGTTGTGTCCTTAGCTGTGTAGAAGCTTTTCAGCTTAATTAAGTCCCATTCATTAATTTTTGTTGTTGTGATGGCCACTGAAGTGTTTGTCATAAAATCTTTCCCCAGTCCAACATCATCAAGAGTTTTTCCCACACTTTCTTACAAGATTTTTATAATTTTTGCTTTAGATTTAAGTCTCTTATCCATCTTGAGTCAATTTTTATAAGGTGTGGGTTGAGTTTCAGTCTTTTACTTTTGTTTATATTGTGTATTACATTTATGGATTTGTGTATGTTAACTCAACCTTGAATCCCCTGGTTGATTGTGATGTATAATTTTTATAATGAGTAGTTTCAATATCCTAGCTAAGATTTTGTTGAGTATTTTACATTGATATGCATTAGTGAAATTGGTCTGTAGTTCTCCTTTTTGGTTGGGTCATTTCCTGGTTTTGGAATCAAGGTGATGTTTGCTTCCTAGAACATGTTGGAGAGGTTCCTTCCTTCTCAATGTTTTAATAGGTTATCAATATTGTATAGGTATAGCTCATCTTTGAAAGTGTGATAGAATTCTGATGTGTAGCCATCTCGTCGTGGGCTTTGTTGTTATTGTTGGTGGAAGCTTTTTATTATTTCTGCGATCTTAGTGTTTGATATTGGTCTGCTCAAGAGATCTATTTTTTTACTGGTTAAGTCTTGAATGGTGTGATTCAAGATATTGGTCCATTTCCTCCACATTGTCAAATTTCTGGTGATAGAGTTTTTGATAGTAATCTCTGTGGTATCAGTTGTTATTTCCTCCTTTTCATTTCTGACTGGGGTTATTAAAAGTTTTCCTTTTCTAATTATGGTTAATCTGGCCAATGGTTTATAGATTTTATTTACCTTTTCAAAGAACCAACTTTTTGTTTCATTAATTTCTGAAAGATTCATTTGTTTTCAATTTCTGATTTAATTTTGCTTATTTCTTTTCTTTTGTTAGGTTTGGTATTAGACTTTTCTTCCTTTTTCATTTCTTTGAGATGACTTATTAGGTTATTGATGTGCTCTATTTCTGTTTTTTTTTTTTTTGGATGCAGGCATCTAATGAGATAAATTTCTCTGTTAGGATTGCTTTTGCAGTGTCCCATAGGCTTTGATAGCTTCTTTCTTCATTGCTGTTATGCTCAAAGAAGTTCATGATTTCATATTTTAACTCCTTCTTGACCTGCTAAGTTAAAATTTAAAATTGACAGAGACATCAAATCATTTACTAATATGCAAACATTCAGGAAGTTTGCCATAAGACCAGCTCTACAGGAAATACTTAGACCTATTCTACACACTGATCATCTCAAAGGACTACCAGCAAAGTAAATACCCAGAAACAAAAGGACAAAACTTAGTTTCCACAATGATTTATTTATTTATTTATTTATTTATTTATTTTTATTTATTTATTTTTATTAAATCATAGCTGTGTACATTGATATGATCATGGGGCATCATACACTAGCTTCATAGACCGTTTGACACATTTTCACCACAATGGTTAACACAGCCTTCCTGGCATTTTCTTAGTTACTATGCCAAGACATTTACATTTCATTTACTAAGTTTCACATATACCCTTGTAAGATGCACTGCAGGTCTAATCCCACCAATCCCTCTCCCTCTACCCACCTTCCCCCTTCCTCCCCTCCCTTTCCTTCTTCCCCTTATTCTTAGGTTGTAACTGGGTTATAGCTTTCATGTGAAAGCCCTAAATTAGTTTCATAGTAGGGCTGAGTACATTGTGTACTTTTTCTTCCATTCTTAAGATACTTTACTAAGAAGAATATGTTCCAGCTCCATCCATGTAAACACGAAAGAGGTAAAGTCTCCATCTTTCTTTAAGGCTGCATAATATTCCATGGTGTACATATACCACAATTTATTAGTCCATTTGTGGATCGATGGGCACTTGGGCTTCTTCCATGACTTAGCAATTATGAATTGGGCTGCAATAAACATTATGGTACAAATATCTTCGTTACAATGTGATTTTTGGTCTTCTGGGTATATACCTAGTAGAAGAATTGAAGGATCAGAATGTTGATAAGTTTACAGCAAGTGTTAGAAAGTGCGGACTGTGCTAACTTATTTATCAGGTGACAAATATACTAAATCATACCGTAGTTCCTTTAACATCTCAGTTTTCAAATAACTAGAGAGAACCTTCAGTTGGGATAAACCAAGCCTGCTCTGGGGCTTGGTTTGGGCTTGGTAACAAATATGACAAAAATTTAGATAGAACAAAAGCCAGTAAGGTTAAAAATAGAAATGGGACTGATTCAGAGCTGGCTATGCAATTTGTGGAACCGAGGGCAAAATGAAAATATGGGGCCCCTTGTTCAAAAAGCAGGGAAAAAGTGTCATCAAAGAAAGGTACTAATGAAAGATTTTTCCTTTCTTCCACAGTCTTCCAATTTGTCATGGTTTATTGTTTTGGTTTGTTTTTTTGCTATTTAATGTCATTAGAAGTAAAGAAACATAAGCAATTTTAATTATTAGCCCAACTTTTACCATTTATGTTTATCTTGTTCAATGCCAGTTTTAAATGCAGAGATGAGTGTATCAATTATTTGTGGAGTTTCCAAAATTACACAATTCATTTTTCATAGCTTATAAATGGATGTGTGTATTTTGTTCTTACCAGAACCGTGGAAACACTGCAGGAAACTAACTTGTCTGTTTTTATTTCACTTCTTTGGGCCCACACATTCTACCAGCCCTCTCTACTTGGGCTTACTGGCAGGCAAGGACTAAAAAGAAAAGGAACTAGCCCTATCATTCCATTTCTTTTTAGGCTGTGATTTTCAGCATATTTAATTGGCTAATACAGGAAAATGACACAAATAAGAAAGGATATTATACACTTCCTTGGTCTTTCATATTTCTTAGAATGCTACATTCTATTTGCATTGGAAGCAAGTTCTGGTTCCAGGGACTGACAGTGCCCCCTCCCCCACCTTACTTAGTCATCAACGTAATGTACTTGCTTTGAGTTTTGAAGAGTAGAGACAGAATCCTGTGCTCAGAGGGACTATGAACACCATGTGAATGGAACTGCAAGGGGAGGGGACATACAAATTGTACATTTCTCCTTATGATAAGGAGATGATCAAAGTATGATTTCATGAATCACATGTCCATTGCCATACAATGAACCATCTTTTTTTTTTCAGTGCTCAAAGAGCAGAAATGCAACAAGAACAAATCTCGCAGAGATCATACTCAGCGGAAGAGGTAAATTAACCCCCTAGTGAGTGAGTTCCAGTTTCATTTAGAGTCCAATCCTAAAATTCTCATCGCTCAGTCAGGATGAAAGTAGGCCTCTGTGAATATAAAGGAGATCCCAGCATGCCAGACCCCTAGACTCTCGGAAGGGAGCTGATACCATCTGGACTGGCAAGGGTCTGAATACCCACTTGAAGGCTGACAGAGACTAGCGCTGCCCACAGCCTATCTGTCAAAATCTTGGGCTTATATGCATTTTGAAGTCCAGTTGTTGATGTCATGCCTGATAAACTCACAGAAGTGCCTGATAAAGTGTGAGATGAGATTCTAAAGGGGAAGGAGGATTGTGTTCCACCTTCTCATCACAGCAGAACATGCCACTCACATCATGTTTGGAATCATTTCAAAGCTCCATGACACCTCTGCTCTTGTACCTTCTCATTGGATTTAACTTACAAAACACAAGTTTGAAGGTAAAATTTTTAAGAATTTCAATATGGCAATAACAGATTGAAATAAGTATGATGCCTTTCTGAGGCGGGAGCCTTGTGTAATGGCACAGGTCACAAGGCCATGAAGTCAATCAGCCCAGGACTGGTTGGCTTTGTCTTTTTAAATGGGGAAAGAGGGAAAGCTCTTAATTCTGCATGATCACAGCTCCTTTAGGATTAGGAGCATTAAAAATACAATCTAGATAAGCAAAATCATATTTAGAACTACAGGCATTTTGTTAGAGCCATAATTTTGGCTACCTTGAGTATCAGATAGATATTATAAGCAAATAAAGCCTTTTAAGAAAGACATCTGTGAGCAAAACAGCTACTTCACCAGATAAGTTTTGAATGTCTATTTGCATGCATACCAGCCTGTAAGTTCCTTACTACTCTAAGGGGACATTTACTTAGCTTTGCTTTATAAACACGTTTTTTAAACTACCAAGCCAAGACACAATTAAAATTGTTAGCTAAGTATGGATGAGAAAGAATACAACTTGCTATTTCTGTTCTCTTTATGCATTTAGCACTTAAAGAAAAAAAAAAAAAAAACCTGGAGAGACAAGAAGGAAACTGTAGGAAACTTTTGTTTGCTTTTCTCTCTTTTGGGCAAACAGCAAATGTGTGCATCTATGTTTTACATCTTGCACCATGGAATGGGTGGTGCCATTTTTGGTACAGCAGCTTTGTTTGAGGCTGGTAAAAGTAAAAACATGGTCTGTGCTGTGGATGTGGGCCAAGGCGTTGTGACCAGTTTCTGTGGACCGGGATGAACAATTCGACTCCTCAATGGAATGGCTAAGCAAGGTACACCAAGTGGACACCCAGCATGAGTTTGTCTGCATTCTGAGCACTGGGCGGAGGAAGTGATGGCTTGGTAGGAGGGGCCAGCAGCCTTCAAGGCAAGTTGCCAGAGTTAAGAATCTCAGAAATGTCTCAAAGGTTTCAGGAGTGAAATAACTGCATTGAATTTGTCTTTTATTTCCATTATGCTTATGTTGCCAGGAAGTCCCCTTTCCTTATCATACTGATGAATGCATAAGGTTATACCACTTTTAATTCTCTGGGGGATGATAGATAAATGCACCCATTTATCCATGCAGATAAGAGAGTGTGACTAAGGATTGGAATTATCTGGCTATAAATGTCATGACACTTCAGTGATAAGGTAGAAGGGATCTGTGATCAGAGGTCAGGTGTGTGTGAAAGCTGGGATAAATCAGCGGCACTGAGTGATAATCCTCTAATACCTGTTTCCCATTTTCCAGGGTGATGAAACTTGTGGGTTTTGCCTGGGTCCATGGTTTTGCCTGGGTCCATGGCTGCCCAGAATGGGGCATGCGGTTTCTAGCCTCCCTTATCTGCTGGGTGTAATCATGTGGCTAGGTCCTGGGCAGTGGGATGAAAAATCATCTACTCTTTCCTTCTTCTAGGTCTTTTCCTCTATCTGGCTGTCTGAAATGCAGATGCAGTGCATGTCCCTGGCTGAGGACCTTAGAGGAAAGCAGCCTTGCATCTGTGAACATTGCTGACTGCCCCACTTCAATCGTGTGAGAGAGAAATCACTTCTATCTTACTTAAACTGTCGTTACTTTGGCATTCCTGCCACTCCTAGTTAAACCTAATGCTTCCTGATACAGAGTAATACTGCAAACTTACTTTGGCTGGACTTAACTTGAGACAGGAGGACTGTTTCGGAGACTTTACACCTAGTACAATTGTCTTTCTTATATTCCTCTCATTATAACAAGCAAAAAGCCCTTTGCAGAATATTCTTTCCTTGACATTTCAAAACCTTAGGAAGGGAGCCAATAGGTCAGAACCTTAGGGTCAGAAGCCAGAGCAGAAGATTGATAACAAACAAAATGCTTTAAAAGGCAACTGATCTTCAGCTTCTTATTCAATGTGGAAACCAATCTGGCTGGGCTGAGTCAGAGCTGAGGGTAAGTAGGTGGCTGGTGTAGACCGTGACACATGAAAACTCTTGTGATCCTCTTGCCTCAGCCTCCCAAGTAGCTGGCACCAAAGGTGCCTGCCACAACACCCAGCTACTTTTTAGAGACAGGGGGGTCTCGCTCTGGCTCAGGTAGTCTCAAACCTGTAAGCTCAAAGAATCCACCTGCCTCAGCCTCCCAACTGCTGGGAGGCCACTGCACCCAACTTAATAATGCAAGTTTAAATATCTAACATGGAACTTGGAATTTAGTGCCCGATATATGTTAGCTTTTTTTTTTGGGGGGGGGGCCACAGAATCTCTCCCTGTTGCCTGGGCTAGACTATAGTGGCATTATCGTATCTCACTGCAGTGTCAAACTCTTGGACTCAAGTGATCCTCTTGCCTCAGCATCCCAAGAAACTGAAACTACAGGCTCGAACCACAGTGCCCAGCTAAATTTTCTATTTTTTGTAGAGATGGGGCCTTGCCCTGGCTCAGGCTTGTCTTGAACTCCTCCTCTCAAGCAATCCTCCCAACACAGTCTCCCAGGAGGCCAGGATTATAGGCATGAACCACCATGTTCAGTCTACATGTTAGCTGTTAATATAATATAATATTATAATAAAATATGAGATATGTTAATAAATTATCTGAATTATTGACTAAAAAGGTGGGATCTCTCTTTTACTTATTTCACGATGTTTTTACTTCCTGATTTTTTTTATTTTATCCATGAATTTTTAATTATACATGAATGCTAAAAGTATTAGTAGTGTGCTAATAGTAATTGTAAAGGTATTAGTAGCTATGTGTCATTGAGCATATTAGAGTTGTTTTCATATATGTTATTTCATTTGCGTCTTACAAATATTTCTGAGAGATGGCATGTATCATTTTACCAGATGAAGAAACTGGAATTCAAAGAGATTACGTAGCTGAGCAACTCACAAGATCACGTACGATGTTGTGGTGAGATCTGCTTAACTTCAAAACACGTGTCATTTCCCTTATACTGATTCTTATTTTTTCCTTGATAATAAGATACATATCAAGTTTCATCTGTGGTTTACTTTGGCCTATTGAAGCAAAATGATAAATAAGAATTATGTCACGATCATGTGTTTTTTAGCATATTTTAAATTAGTTAATGAAAATACAGTATATACTGAGGATGCCAAAAAGTGAATACACCTTTTAAGAAAGGAAAAAAACTATTAAAATTGTAATGCTCCAATATACCAAAAACAAAAGATGAGTACAAGTCATGTTGAGCACCTCTTGTAATTGCAAAAGTCAAGCATGACTTGAGCATTACAAGTTTAATATAGTTTTTTTCTTTTCTTAAAAGATGTATACATTTTTTTGCCACCCTCTGTATGATTGCATGAAAGAAGGAATAACATGATAATTATAACATAGAAAGTCCAAGAAACCAAAGAGCAAAATGTTAGTACCTTACAGGTAGGGCCTAGGAAAACAACCATTAAATATTTACTAAATACTTTTATTAGTGAAGTTAGTGCCTTCATGAACTACTGCTTGATAGTATTCAAGTTGCAAGTTAAGCTATTTTATTATGAAATTCAAAGCTATTGTTCTATTATAAAAATTGAGTTATGGAGATGTCTAACAGTGGAATTCAATACTGGACAATGTTTAAGTGAGACAGCAGGTTGGCTTGGGACTAAGCACCTTGTTCTATTGCCAAGAAACAGCTTCTTTCACCCTATTTCTCTTCCTTGTTACCTATTTTAAGCTGTAACTCTTAGTTCAAGGCGTGGTACCCTCATGTCTGCTTAAGTCTGAAGACTACAAGGGTTCTTACAAATGTATATCAGCCACCAGAGTAATTTATTAAGTACTTTCTTTGTAGGCAACACTTGCTAGATATCAAGGAAGGGGGTTCCTTCTCATATCATAACTCACTATACACATACATATGGCTATGTGATTAGCTAAAACAAATGGTTTATGAAACAGCCTTTGCCTTTACTACAGTGTGATGCATTCTGATATTATTTATCCTATTTGATTTGATCTTTAAATAACCTAATCAGAAGTCAACGTGTTATGGGGAATACCTGTAATCCTAGCTTCTTAAGAGGCTGAGGCTCGAGGATGTCTCAAGTCCAGTAATTAGTGCTTGTAGTATACTATGATTTCACTTAAAAATAGCCACTGCACTCCATCCTGGGTAACACAGTAAGACTCTGTCTCTGAAAAAAAATATTAATAAATAAAAATAAATAAACACCACCCACTAAACTGACTCATGGCCTACTATTTTAGGATTTAATAATCTAAGATAAAGATGGTAAAATTCTCTAAGCAAAATTATAACCCTAAACACTTTTTTGTGCCCTGTCCATTGGTTGCAAAGTAGTAATAGAAGAGCTATTTCAGGCTAAGGAGTAAGTGCTTGATTTAGATGGGGAAATGTGTGTCCCCAAACTTGTCTGAGACAAAGATGTGTGAAATGTCATTTATTAGACTATCAATATTCTCAGAACTTAGAACAATTTTTAGCAGTAGACATTATTTGATACCTATAAGAATACAGTTCTAAGACTAAATATATGAATTATTTGACGTGCACATAAAATATTCAGTGTTTGTGAATTCTTTGTTTTCAGGAAAATTTTATTTCTACTTCTGTGACCAGGTATCACAGCACAGTGTTACCTACCTTTAATTATAGTATCCGTCATTGGCTTCTACATTCTCACATGTTGGTACACCCGCCATTTGTAGCCTCATTATTCACAATAGCCAGAAGATGGAGCAACCCCAGAGTCCATTGATAGATGAGAAGATAAACAAAACGTAGGAATATAGGCAGTGGAAAAGTAGTTAGCCTGAAAGTGGGTGGAAATGGAAAGACATGCTACAACGTGAATGAACCTTGAGCAAAGTAAACCAGTCACAAAAAGCACAGACGTCTGATTGCACTTACCTGGCGTAGCTAGAGTATACAAACTCATAGAGACAGAAAGTAGAATGGTGGTTGCCAGTGCCTGGGGTGGGGGTGAAGGAGGAGGAAGTTATTATTTAATCAGGACTGAATGTAAGTTTTGAAAGATGAAAAAGTTCTGGAGATGTATTATGGTGGGGGTTGTACAACAGCGTGAGTGCACTTAATGCCAGTAAGTTGTATACTTAGAAATGGTTAAAATGGCACATTTTGTGTGACATACATGTTACCACAATTTTTCTTAACTTAAAAAAACTACCAAAGATGTTTAAAAATGAGCCAATGTTAGTAATTTAGATGTTGTATTTTTCTTTAGGGGTCTAGTGATTGAAATTACCAAAGAGGAGTGAAATGAACACGAGTCAGGCATTAGCAGGTGTAAGAGGAGAGTTTAAATCAATCTGCCCAATAGAAATACAACGTGAGCCACATGTGTAATTTTAAAATTTCTGGTAGCGACATTAACAAAAATATAAAGAAGCAGGTGACATTAACTGTGGCAATATACTTTATTTGACCTGCATATCTAAAATATTATCATTTCACATTATGATAAATATAAATTATCCTTCAAGTTGGGAGAGGGGAGAGAGAAAAAGAGGGAGGAAGGTTGGTGTGCTCTGACCTAATGGGCACGATGTAAGGGCATATGGGACACCTCTTATGGGCTGGGGACACAGCTACAACAGGGTCCTTCCCTAACAAATGCAAACATTGTAACCTAATCATAGAAATCTGGAAAAAGAGAATTATCAATATCTTAAAGTCTTTTTTTCATAAAACCCAGTGTGCATTTCTACTTACAGAACATCTCAGTTCAGACTAGTCACGTTTCAAGTGCACAAAGCCACCTGAGGCCAGTGGTTACCATCTGGGAAGTACAACTCTAAATTGGATCACGATTTTCAGAATAATTTGGATTATCAGATTATAATCCTTAGAATTTATTTTTTAAAAAACCATAGAACTGACCTGCCATGTGCACAACTTAGCTTATGGTACATTGGTATGGTAAATTGATTAAAATATCTGTCCTGGTAGAAAAAGATTATTAAAGCTATAAATTTCCCACTTTAATGAAACTCCTGCTTATATCCTAAGGATAAGAATACATTAACCCTCTCTAGCTTTTCGTTACTTTTCCCACCTTAATATGACAATTTAACCACATGATGAGCTTGTCCCCACAGCTGTCATATTTTATATCACCATTGGCATAACTGAGCTTGTGTGAAAGGGTGAGGCTGATGAATCATCCTGATACACTAATCTAAGGTGGGTGCATTTAAACACTCTCATATCTCAGGCTACAGTTTTCCAGGTGCAGCTAGAAGGGATCAGCTTCTGCTGTAGGGAAAACTAGCCAGTATCCCTTGTATTCCAGCGATTACAAACTCTCATTCCTGCTTCATGATCAGAAAGACATCAGAGTGCAAGAAAAGCCACTCAACCATTATGTTCTCCCTTTAGCTCTTCTGGGAGATATCCAGGAATTGAACATGAGCTTTGGAACTGTGTCAATGCTTATTCTCCAACACAGGAAACATAGATTACTTCAAGCATGAGAGTGGTTAGCTTGACATTGAGAATTCAACCCACAAACTACAACACTAATTATGATCATTATAACAGAGATATCTGAACTTTTTGGAAATAAAAGAAAACATTTTTAGAAGTAAAGGAAGTAAAGATGTAGGCTCAGAACCTATAGTTCAGTGGTTAGGGCACCAGCCACAAGCACTGGGGCTGGTGGGTTCAAATGTGTCCTGGGCCTGCTAACCAACAATGACAACTGCAACAACAAAAAAAATAGCCTGGCACTGTGGTGAGTGCCTGTAGTCCCAGCTACTTGGGAGGCTGAGGCAAGAGAATTGCTTAAGCCCAAGAGTTGGAGGTTGCTGTGAGTTGTGACGCCACAGCACTCTACCAAGGGCAACATAGTGAGACTGTCTCAGAAAAAAAAAAAAAGAAAAAGAAAAAAATAGAAGTAAAGATATAGATAACACTGCATATTCTAGGAGGTTTCTGAGCCCAATTCATTCATTCTTTTAATATTTATTTAATGGTATGTGGCCAGGCACTTTTCTAGGCAATAGAGCTAACGGGCAGTCTTAGTCCATTTTGGTGTTGCAATAAAGGAATGCCTGAAGTTGGATAATTTGTTGATGAAAAAAAAATGTTTATTTTGGCTCCTGATTCTGATGGTTGGAAAGTTTGAGATTGGGTGTCTGCATCTGGTCAGGGGGTCAGGCTGCTTGTGCTCATGGCAGAAGCCAAAGAGGTGCTGGCTTAGGCAGAGATTACCTCGTGAGGGAAGAGACAAAACAGAGGAGGTAGTGACAAGATTTTTATTAACAACCAGTTCTCCAAGAACTAACTAATCCATTCCCCGTAGAAGCAATTCAGTCCAGTGGGAGTGAGAACTAACTACTATGTGGAGAATGGCATTAAGCCTTTAATGAGGGATCTGCCCCGTGACCCAGGCACCTCCCAGGGCTGTCTCACTGGGAATCAAATTTCAACATGAAGTTTGGTAGGTACAAAGTGACCATATCCAAACCATAGCACATGACAAATGAAAATCCCTGCCCTATGGAATTAACATTCTGAAGAGGGAGACTGATAAAATACAGAGGGTGTCAAAAACATGTATACACACTGTAAGAAAGAAAAATCAGTATAAAATTTGCAATACTCATGTCACATTTGACTTCTGCAATTACATAAGGTGCTCGATGTGACTTGTATTCATCTTTTGTTATTGGTATATATTGAGTGTTACAGTTTTTAGACAGTTTTTCCTTTCTTAAAATGTATATACATTTTTGGCACCTGCTATAATTGGCAATTTCTATTAGAAGGCTGGGGGGGGGGGAAGCTGAGAAGGGGATAGGATGTGCAGGATGGGGTGGTGAGAATGTGGCTTATAACAGAGTGATATGTGAAAATCATACTGATGTGGTGACATTTGAGCAAAATTTTGATGGAGCCAAAGGAGGGAACCATGCTGGTATCTAGAGAAAGGTTTCCAGTGAGAAAGACAGCAAGTAGGAAGATCTTGAGGACAAGGGAGTATATTCATCTGAAGTTCAGGGCAAGAGAGGCAGTGTGGCTCCTTGGTGTGAGCAAGATGAGCTCCTTGGTCTGCTATAACAAAATACTGTGGACGGGGTAGCTTACATACAATAGAAATTTATTTCTCACAGTCCTGGAGGCTGGGAAGTTCAAGATCAATGTGGATTCAGGTAAGGACCTGCTTTCTGGCTCCAAGAATGTGCCTGCTTGCTGTGTCCTGCCACGGTGAAAGGGATGAGGGGCCTCCTCTTACGGGCCCTAATCCCGTTTATAAGGGCTCCACCTTCATGACCAGGTGACCTCCCACATTACCTTGGGGCTTAGGATTTCAACACATCACTTTGGTGGTGGATCCTTATTAGTATAATGATAATTTAAAAAGGAAAAGGAAAAAAAATGGTGGGGGAGGGATGCAATCATTTAGACCATAGCAGAGAGTAAGAGCAGATGACTTCCCACTCCACAGGGGCGTAGGAAGGGTGTATGGTGGCATATAGGACAGGTAGGGACTTTGGTCTCTACCCTGAGAGAGTTGAACCATTTGGAGGGTTTTGAACAAAACAAAGATATGACCTATGTTTGAAAAGGATCACTCTGGCTTCTGTGTTGAGAATGAACAGTATGCTGGCAAGGTAGAAGTTTATTGCAATAGCCAAGATGTGGCATAATGAGGGCCTGGGGCAGGACAAGGGTAGGAGAGGGATGAAAATGGGGAGATTCTGGGCATGTTTTGAAAGTGGAGCCCAGAGGGTTTCCTGAATGACCGAATGTGGGTTGTGAGAACCAAAGAGTAGACGTTGACTTGGATTCCCAGAGACTGCATTTGTGTATGTGCAGTTGCAGATCTCTTTTCACCACTCCATCTAAGTAATCTAGCAGATTGATCCTTCTATTTTCTTCTAAAACTAATGCAAAAAACACCTGAACTTCATGGCTGTGAAGCTCTTCTCTGGGACATCGCACCATGACTGTCTCCAGCTCCTAGTCTCATCATTAGTTGTCTGTGTGCTAAGAGTCATTGACTTCTTTCCAAAACTCTACATTACAATTTTACTTTTAATAATTAAATTGTTTGATTAAATACGTTAAATAATGGAACATGAGTTGGAAACAAAGAATTGAATGGAGGCTTTGGTAAGTAAGTGTTGGTAATGAAGTCTTAAAAAATCATTATTGAATAGGAGACAATTATAATAGTAGAGGGAAAAATTATAAAATCTAGGCTGGGTGCAGTGGTTCTTGCCTGTACTCCTAGCACTCTGGGAGGCTGAGGCGGGAGAATCACTTGGGGTCAAGAGGTTGAAGACCAGTGTGATCTAGAGTGAGATCCTGTCTCTACTAACAATAGAAAAATAAGCTGAGCATTGTGGCAGGCTCTTGTACTCCCACCTGTTGGAGAGGCTGAAGCAGGAGGATCACTTAAACTCAGGAGTCTGAGGTTGCTCTGAGCTAGGCTAATACCATGGCACTCTTAGCCTGAAGCAACAGAGTGACTCTATCTCTCAAAAAAGAAAAGGAGTTAGCGTGGCGCCTGTGGCTCAGTGAGTAGGGCCCATATACAGAGGGTGGAGGGTTCAAACCCAGCCCCGGCCAAACAGCAACAACAACAACAAAAAATGTTGTGGCGGGTGCCTGTAGTCCCAGCTACTCAGGAGACTGAGGCAAGAGAATCGTTAAGCCCCAGAGCTGGAGGTTGCTGTGAGCTGTGATGCCATGGTACTCTACTAAGGGCGACAAAGTGAGATTCTGGCTTTTTAAAAAAAAAAAAAAAAAAAAAAAAAAAAGAGGTTATAAAATCAAGAGTGATTATGTCCTGAGATTGCTTTGCATTTTTTTTTTTTTTTTTTTTGAGATAAGGTCTTGCTCTGTTGTTTGGGCTAGAGTGCAGTGGCATCACCATATCTCACTGCAACCTCAAACTCCTGGGCTCAAGCAATTCTCCTGTCTCAGCCTCCTGAGTAGCTGGAACTATAGGCATGTACCACTACACCTGGCTAACGTTTCTATTTTTTTGTAGAGAGGGTATATTTCTCAAGCTGATCTCAAACTGCTGGTCTTAAGCAATATTTCTTCCTCAGCCTCCCAAAGTCCTAGAATTACAGGACTGACACTGTAGCCAGGATGCAAATATTTTTAAGTTCTTCCTGTAAAAAAAATTAAAAGTAGGCTCGGCGCCTGTAGCTCAAGTGGCTAAGGTGCCAGCCACATACACCTGAGCTGGCAGGTTTGAGTCCAGCCCAGGCCACCAAATAATAATGATGGCTGCAACCAAAAACAAAAAATAGCCAGGCGTTGTGGCAGGCACCTGTAGTCCCAGCTACTTGGGAGGTGGAGGCAGGAGAATCACTTGAGCCCAGGAATTGGGAGGTTGCAGTGAGCTGTGATGCCACTGCACTCTACCCAGGGAGACAGCTTGAGACTCTGTCTCAAAAAAAAAAAAAAAAAAAAAAATTAAAAGTAGAAATCATACTCATCTGATTGTGCCTTATGTAAGAAAAACAATGCAGATCGATCCACAGACACATGTTTAAAGAAAGAGCCTTTTGGCTTTTCTGCAAAGATTGACACTGAGTGTATGAAACAGATGTTCATAGAATGTATTTGATTCCCTCTTCTATCCAGCTTTCCCCCCCCCAACTGAGGAACTGTTCAGATGTTTAAGGCAACTGTTTTCACTGCATGTTATTATAATTTACATACACTAAGAATGTTCATACTAACAGCAAGTACTTTTCCTTGAACTATATTCTATTTCTCCATTCTGGTGTATATGGGAGTGAGTGTCCTGGGTTTTCATTTCTAATGTATTGTGTGAAGAATGAATTCACCTTGGCTTAACCTTTACAATTAGACTGTAAGTGATATGAATGTACAGTTTGAGAGCCCAAGATCAATCACAAAGCACAATTTAGACCTTTAAAAACTATAACCCTATCCCTAAATAATGAATCTTCTGAATACAACAAAATATTGTTAAAAAAAAGATTGACTAAGGAAATTAAATCAGTATATAGAAGAGATAGTTCACTGAAGCATTATTCACAATGGCCAAATATGGAATTAATCTAAGTATCTATCAGAGGACAAATTATTAAATTATAGTATACATACATAATGGAATACTTACTGTTCAGCCATAAAAAGAATTTAAAAAATTCTGTCATACAACAACATGTATAAACCCAGAGGACATTATGTTATGTGAAATAAACCAGGCACAGAAATACCACATGATCTTGCTTCTGTGTGGAATCTAATGATGTTGACGCACAGAACCAGACAGTGGGGTGGTGGTTTCTAGGGACGAGGAAGGATTGGGGGAGTTTTGCAGATCTTAGTCAAAGGATACAAAATTTTAGGCAGACGGGAGGAATAAATTCAAAAGTTCTAGTGCACAACATGGTAATGTTCAACATTGAGGTCTATGAAAACCTACCCCCAAAGGCCAAGGGAGTTGAGAAGCCTGAGAAAGAAGCTGAAAACTGCAGTTTCTAAGAAAGAAACACTTAATAGGGATGTAAGAACAGAAGCCAAGTCCAGGATGGCCAACAGCTGGTGGATCCCTGCCCTGTTACTCACCGTAAACAGGGCTTACATACTGTGGGAAAAGGGAATATGTGCATCAGAGGGAATGTGTTGGGTAATTGATTAACATCAAGTTTATCTTGACTTAAGGGCCAAGTAGATAAAGTAGAAATTTTTGATGGATTCCTGGAACTAGGATTAATCAGAAGGCAGCATGATTGATTAGTGTCCATGGTGGATTTACTTGTGCCCCCACCATAGTTGGTAGCGACTATAGTTAATAACAATGTGTTGTATACCTGAATATTACCAACAGTTCATTGTACCATTCTCACCATACAAAAACGACGTGGTAATAAGTGTTAATTCCTTGGTATAGCCATTTCACGATGTATGTATGTATGTATATTTCAAAACATTAGAAATATACAATTTTTGTTTCTCAATATAAGTTTAGGGACATTAGAAAAAAAGAGTTGGACTTATTTCCATTCATTTGCAATTGTAGAAAAAGTACCTGTAGAAATATCCTTTGGCCCCTAGAGGGCGCAGGGCAAAAAGAAGTCAGGGCTGTGGGTTTGAGCCCTCTGGGTAACACAACCTGGTTAGCAGGGCTGCTACAGGGAACAGAAAAAGTGGTGAGTCTTCACCTCAGAGAACATTCACTATGGAATGCTGGTAAGCACAAGGGGTGTATATAACTAAATACCTAGCTCTTGTTTTTGGTGAAGTGTGGTAAATATGTATAAAATTGCAGAAACTTTTTTTCTCTGTCCCCTTCTGCCTCACCTATAGAAATGGAGTCTGTTTGTCTTTCTTTTACCATCTCTCTCTCTGTATCTTGTATGTCTATGTCCCTGTCTCTCCATCCCTTACTGTCTCTGTGAAGAGGGGAGCCCATAGTGCTCCAGGCTTTACTTCCTGTAAGAAACAAGAATACTGCTCAAAGTACATGCACGTGGCTAAATTATGCAAATCTCCAGTTCTCTATGTTCTGCTAACAGGCTCTGACTGCAGATTTTCTCTTTAAGACAAGAAACAAAACCCAAGCAACCCTTTCTTGTATTCTCTTATATTTCAGAGATGTTTCTCTTATTGAGATGGTTAGAGTAGTTTAATTGATCAGGCCCCGCCCCCTTTCTTCAGTATGCTATTAATGTGCCTTGAAACACTTTAATAACATAATTATTTACTATGACAATTTCATATATCAATTTAATTGTTGCATAGATGTATTAATTTATTGAAATTAACATTATTATGAATACATAATGGAAAAATGTTCCTCAAAAGAAGAAGATGAATATTAACCAGCAATAGGACAATGCTGTCTTCAAAAGACAGAGATTAATGGGAAACAGTTTCACAGTTCAGTTTATACACCTATACACACATACGGAGGTCAGAATCTGTCTATGTCTGTGTCTCCACAGGTTCCAGGTTTTGGATGAGGAGACTCAGGAATGTCTCTAGCCGCTTCCTGGATCTATATGCAATTAGTCCCCCCTTGTTGGCCCACCGATCAACCCCAGTGGCACCCTCATTTTCCACATGGTACACCAACTGTGGCAAATCAAGCCCCGTATCAGGGTTTCTTTCTAAGCACTCTTTCAAGTCTACTATTCCTCCACCCATGGCCCTCAGTATGGCATGAGCAGCACAGGAGTCCCACTTGAACGTGGTATCTTCTGAAAAGATGTAAATGTCAACAAGGCCTTGGACGACACAAAGGCTCTTGTAGCCAGCCCCAGCTGCCCCTAACACACGATCTCCACATATACGTGACAACGCGGCTTTGACAGTCTCCTTTTCACTTGTACTAATAACTGCTGAAAAACGCTGAGAAGATTCCGCATCAGAGCTGGCCTTGCCAGGCCGAGTCTCACCGCTCTTGCTTTCAGAGATGGTGTGCTGAAGTGAATGGATGTTGGTCCCCAGGTAAGAAAGTCCCCAGTAGCACTGTCCTTTCCACCTTTAGAAGGAAAATTTCAGTTGGTAGGTGATTAACACATTTGTTTTCCATTATTCATGTTGCCTTCAAACTTAACATGAAAAAAATAAACAATAACATAACACAGTGAGTCTCTACCTTCTTAAGTCTAGCAATAGATATCAAGCAGCTAGTTGATGCATAAAGGTTTACTGAGAGGCATGCAGCTGCCTGAGTTGTTGCAGAGTTAGGAATGCTTTTGATTTTACTGCATTATCATATCAGTGTAGGACAGCACTAACATCTGGCATTTCCAACTTCCAGAACTACTGCAAAATTTCATTATCATTTTTGGCATTTAAAGAATAATAGGGCAAAAGATGAAGAGATAAATGATAGGTCTTTTAAATCTGAAAATCTTTTTACAATCCTTGTAACAAGACTTTCTTCATTTGATAACACCTTTTCCTTCTCTTATTCGCTAGTTTTACTTTGGCTTCTAACATCAAGAAAGATACACTCATAATGTTATAGCGTTATAATTTTTGGTAACAACAACAATAATAGCACCTTAAATTTATCAATGCTTGACTTACTATTTATAGGTAAGGAAACAGAAGCATACAGAATGTGAATAACTTGCCGAGGCCCACTCAGCTAGTAAGTGGCAGAATCTGCCCCAGGCAGTCTCATTCTAGAATGTGTGCAACTACCTAGTTAACCACTTGCTTGTCTGCATATTGTTCCAATTCTTTTAAATTTCTTAACAACCTTTAAAAGGTAACAAACACATTTCTGCTTTGGGAGAGGCAGCAATAGAAGAAAAGTATCAAAATTTCAGGGGCAAAAACTTATAACTATTAAAAATCAAACAATTCTCCCCTGAAGAAATGCAAAGTTTAATAAAAACATACAGTCCTATATAAGCATAAAAATATGACTTATTTCAATAAAAAACTAAAAGCTGCTGCTTTCACTGGGGCTCTGCCATGCCCTGGAATCAATCCCAAAGCACAGGCTATGGAGCACAGGCACCGGGTCCTGACCATACTCTACACTCTGTTCAAGGGCCATGGAAAGGGTGGAGAGGGAGGAGGCAGAAAGGGAAGTGGTGCCGATGGCATTGATAAAGAGTTGCCCCATAATTAGATTCTAATCTGGCGATACCTACCAATCTTTTCATTTGATAATTTTCACATTTTATTTTGAATTTTTCTAAAATTATACAAAAGTTCAGCTGGCTAAATGGTGGTGAAATCTATCTCGTTCCATGTATATTGGAAGGCAGTGTTACCACCATTCATCTGGATTTGAGTGGACTCGAGAAACCAGGAACAGAAATCATGTAAAACCATGATTTCTCCAAGATGGTATTTCTTTGAAAATACCAGCATGTACATTACCCCAGATAAAATTATGCCAAATCTGAGATTGAAAATTCCAACAAGCAGACTTGTAATGGGAACACCCCAATGAACTGAATTACAGGAATGTTATTGTAATCCCTACAATAGCAAAGCTTAGGTCATAAGTTCCAGAAATCACAATGTGCCAAAAGCATCTATCTTTTACCTGAGAGTGTTTAGGTCTAGTGACACAAAAGGCTGATTGATGACGCCCATCAGGGGCACCCCTGTCTGTCTGTCATAGACGCCAACTAAAACAGTGACACACTGAAGTCCATAGGGAAAGATCCCGTGGTTGGATTTGACATCAGCACAACCTTTTATATACTGGTAAGTCGAATCTGAAAAATGAAGCAGATGTGTTTGGATTCAGGTAACAATTATTCGGAAGACAATGATGAATACATCTATAAACTCTGTCTACTTCATCTGTCTCTTCTAATTCAGTGACCAATCAGGTTTTACCATTGGATGTCATTTGTATTGAATTGTTATGTGACAGCTTGTATTTCACTTTTAAACTGTTTATGTTTCATTTCCTTACTCTGTGAGAACTGAAAGGAGAAGACATGTCTGTAGTTCCTGTAGCATCTGGTGTATAATAAGCACTCGAATATTTGTCGTTTGTCAAAAGCACTGAAAAGCTAATAACTCAGGATAACTGGTGGAATTCTTTTAGAACTGTTACTAATTAGAGCACTAGTTCAATGTATGATGGAAAAAGCCTCATTCCAGGAATCTGTCACAGGTTCAATTATCTTTTATAATTATTATTTGATCCCACAAGTTAGAAGAAAGAGACAATGATGGCACCAAAGTAAGAAATCAGTGGTGCTCCTGTGAAGAGGCAGAGGAGCCATGTTTCTGCTTAGGAGATATGTTAATATATGCCAGCAGGTGACTGCCACAGCTAGTGAGTTAACACACACTGAAGGATGTGCCCAGGAAAAGATCCAAAGGAAACAGAATCAGTTCAGGGTGGAACCAAGAAACAGGACATCCTTGTGCCCCACAAACCATAACTGATGCCAATTTAACCTTAAGAGATAAAAGATTTTGGAAAACATTCTTGGGTCCCTTATATAATCTTTAGCTGTATGTTATATAATTCTCTGATGAGTAAACCCATTAGTACATACATACGTATTTATGTATATATATAATGTGCTGTATACATATATTGTGACTGTTAATGTAATGTGTTAATGTGCTTATAGGATGGGAAGAGTTGAGGGGAGTTCAGGTGAATGAATGGCCTCCTTGTATTGGGTGGAGTGTGTCAGGGAGATGGGAAAGGAAAAAAAAAGAAGGGGGACTTCTTAAAATTAAGATTCAGGACTTTGTACTAATAGCTCTATTGAGAATAAGCACAGTATTTCTAAAACAATGAGTTATAGATTATGATTCTACCACAATAATTATAAAAATTAATGATAAAGTTTACATGGCATTCATTGACTGCTCATGAGTCACATTCAGCTGGTTTTGCTTCACCTGTACAGTGTTTTTGTTTCTTTGTTTAAATGAATTACGAGCTAATGGCTAAAAATTGGGATTTCACACCTAAAAATCTGGATTTTGCAGTGACGCCTGTAGCTCAAGCAGCTGAGGTGCCAGCCACATACATCTAAGCTGGTGGGTTCGTATACGGCCTGGGCCCGCCAAACAATGACAACTACAACCAAAAACTTGCCAGGCGTTGTGGCCGGTGCCTGTAGTCCCAGCTACTTGGGAGGCTGAGGCAAAAGAATTGCTTAAGCCCAGAAGGTGGAGGTTGCTGTGAGCTGTGATGCCACAGCACTCTACCCAGGATGATGGCTTGAGACTCTGTCTCAAAAAAGAAAGAAAGAAAGAAATCTGGATTTTGGTTTCTCTTTCAAAATCTGAAGATCTGGCCTATACTTCCACATGGCAATAATCTGCTGGAGCTAAGTGCTCTTTAAATAGCATGTATACTCAATTGCTACCACCTCACTCTCTCATCTGCTCACAAGTCTAGCCCTGGAAGTCTTTTTATATGTGTGCCTTTACATATATATATAATGTATATATTATGTGTCTGGTAAATACACATACCTGTTATAGATATGCACATATGTACACATAGCTATAGGTATAATATACATCATAAACTGATACCTCAATGCTTATCATTTTAAAACTTTATAACTTTAAAAATTATAGTGTAGTCAAACTACACTCTCAATTTTCAGTTTTTGAAGCCAAAAAAAGATTGCTTTCATTTATTTCTTATTTGCAAACATACCGTCCCATACTTACCTATGGGATCCACCCAAATTGCCAAAATGTCCTGTGGAATGTGGATCTCAATGGACTCCAGAGATGGGTCAGTAAAGGCAACATCCTGATGAACAACCTTAGCCAGTGCTTCAGAAGCGGACTTGTTACCATTAAGGACTTTGCTAAGAAGCCCTACCGTCTCTTCCTCTGTTGAACACAGTCTCAAGGTAATCTTTTCCCCTAGAGTAAATACAAATCAAAAGCTATTATATTTCAAGAGATTCAGTGGAGAAAGAACAGGGAGAGAACAGAGACAACATCAGAAGCTGTGCACCTAGATTAGGTGAGGGTGATATCTCCACACCCATGTCCTAAGCCTGCTGACTGCCAGAATCACCTGAAGGACTTCATAAAAATCACAGATGCCCAGTGTCCACTCATGTGTGTATTATGAATAGTGAGGATGGGTTCTAGGACTCAAACGACCTCACCAGAAAAATGTCCACATGGGCACCATTTTGTACCCAATTTAAGAGATACATAGACCAGTTAAGAATCCCTGAATCCTTGATCATTAACTTTTATTTACTTACTTTCCCTTTTGACTTAATACTCATAGGTCAACCAGTTTGTGCCTGATTAGCTAACTGAGAAGAATAGTTTTAATCAGCACATTGATGTACTTCTATCCCCTTTTTATGAGACTGCTTTTAACTGAAAATTGTTTATACAAGATGAACACTAATCTTTAAATGTAGTAAAACTGTATGACTCTAAATGATATACAAATAGCACTCTTCTGGGAAAGCCACTAAAAAGGAGAATATAAGCAAAGCTGCTTCTCCAAATGAAATCAGAAGTCCCCAAGTCCAGGTGATATACCACTCCCTTCCTCTCTTCCTTTCTGAGAGAGGATCCCACTCTGTTGCCCAGACTGGAGTGCAGTGGTGTGATCATAGCTTACTGCAACCTTGAACTCCTGAGCTCAAGTGGTCCTCCCATCTCAGCATCCTGAGTCACTAGGATTATAGGCATGAGCCACGACACCCAGCCTATCACCACTTTGAACATGCTTCTTAGACCCTTGGTTAATCTGGATCCAAACTCCAAATAGAAGTGAGGGAAGAAGCTGGTAAAAAGAGGTAACTTTATAGCAACAAAAAATGACAGGAATGAAGAAAACAAAACTATTAAAAATGAAGAAAACATGGCACTTTGGGGCTTTTTAGATATGTAGACAGATACTCCTGGCTGCTCTATCTATTCTGAGGATGAGGTATCTATATCACTTGAAAGCTTATTAGAAATTCAGAATCTCAGGCCCCACCCCAGATCTAGCAAATTTTTAACAAGATCTTGAGGTGATTATATGATTAGTAAAATTGTGCAGCACAGTATGAACCTATTAAAATGATGGTGGAATCAGCATGAAATAGTCAATTAAGTTAAATTCAAATTTAATTAGACCTTTAGAGTTGGGGAATAATAATGCTAATGATTTCTGCTCAACACCTACTTTGGACTCAGCAAAAATCTTGGGATCATTCAAAGGAGCAAATTGTATCACTCCTTTCTTAAAATGTGCTAGTGACTTCCCATCGCAGGGAAATCCAGTCCAACTCCTTCCTGTGATCTGTCCTGCCTGCATGGACGTCACATGTCATCTCCCCTCTTCTCTTCATGATTATTCTTTGCCCTTTCAACAAGCAGGAAAGTGGATATGGAATACTGTTTGCCTCTTTAGTTCTAAATAAATGAAGTATTAAAATAACTGTTTGTGTAATCAAACATTGAATTTTTTTGAGACAGGGTTTTGCTCTGTCACCCAGACTAGAGAGCCATGGTGTCAGCCTAGCTCACAGCAACATCAAACTGCTGGGCTCAAAGAATCCTCCTGCATCTGCCTCCTATGTGGGACTATAAGTGGGCACCACCATGCCTAACTGGTTTTTCTATTTTTTTGCATTGATGGTGGTCTCACTCTAGCTCAGGCTGGTTTTGAACTCCTGGCTTCAAGCAATCCTCCCATCTTGGCTTCCCAGAATACTAGGATTACAGACATGACCCATCCTGCCTGGCTCAAATGTAGGATTTCTTATGTGTCAATCAGAGTTTTGGTTTTTTTTAACCCTTCACAGGTTTAAATGAGATTTCCTTTTCTTACTGAATGTTATAAAACTAGCATACATAGCTAATGAAGAAGACTAAAAAATTCAGTCTATAAATTCATTTTTTTCTTTGTAAATGTGCTTCTAGATATTTAATTATCTGTTATACGATGGGTGTTTACCATTCACTATTTTAATCCTCTACCATTAAACAAGCAAAAAATACAAACTAAAAAAAAAAAAAAATGTTTTTCTGAAAAGAATTAGATGGAGATTGTGATAATTTCCTCTATAACCACAAGGGAATATGAACGTCCATCAAAGGAGAATCTGCCCATGGGAAACTAAATAAGACTTAAAACTTGGCACTAAATGGAATCTTTTAGTTAGCCCAAGTACTTTGCAGAGGTTCTGAGATCCAGGGAAATGATGAGGGAATTTGCTCAAGTTCACACAGTATCTGTCTCAGCCAGGGCCTGCTCTACACTCTAAGCCAAGGACCACGGGCTCCCCAGGGAGTCCATGAATGGGTTTACAGCTAGGATCTGGAATTGTCTGCACAATTGTGTAGATGTACATCTTTGGGGCACTGATAACTTACATTAGGTTCCCAAAGGGCCGTGCAATTTTCCCAAAGATTAAGTTATAAAATCTTATCTGAATCTATAGATTGATATCTAAAATGATACATGGACTCACTAAATTATTCTAACATAGCAAATTTTCTACCTCTCTAAGTTAAATGGCATGATATTCTGAGGTAGAAATTGAATGCACCTTAACATTCAAATATAGCATTTATATTAAGAGGCTTCCAAGCATCCATCTCTTTTATGGTATAAATTGGAGAATAGACTATCTTATGATAATTAAGTCACAAAACACATTCAGGTTCTTTTACTTACCCAAGTCATTAGTAAACTCATTGGATTCTTCTCCAAAAATATTTCTTCCCAAGCCTGGAAACTGAATGATTCAGAGTATGACAGAAAAAAACAAATAAACAAACAAACAAACAAAAAAACACACACATTCAATTCTGAACAGATTAATTTTATATTTCAAATTAAAAAGCACAATTAAACCTGAAATTCTAAAGTTTCCAGTTCTATAAACTGGATATTCTGAGGTAGAATTTTTTTTTTTTATCCAAGTATAAAAATGAAGTCAGCTTGGTTCAGTGCTAAATTTTCCTGCTCCTTTCTCCCTCTAGTCTAAATCATGTAAATATCCCTATGTTCAGTTTGCAGAAGTCCTTCTACAAACTTCATCCTTCCAAGCAAAGGCCACAGAACCAGAATATCTGCAAAGCAGATGTTTTGTTTTAAGCAACATCCCAGCAGCTTATATGAGTTAATATTGTTCATCAAGTACCTAACATTATTACTTAAGCCTGAACAGAAGGGATTCAGGACAACATTAGATTTTGTTTTCATTTTCAGGTGAGTGTTTCACCACCCGTTGGAAGCATCATTAGCTGTCAGGCTAGGAAGGTGATATAGGAAAAAAGGGAAATAATTTACTGACAATAATTTATGCATGAATATGCAGTCAATAAATGGAGTCGAGAATTTTTTCATGTCTATGTGATAGGAAGCTTTTTGATAGATTTTGTTTCTCATCTTCTTACTAGTAAATCTTTCTCAAAATATATGCTGAATTATGATATAAATGATGTTCATGAGGAATAAAAGGAAATGCTTCAATTATTTGAACTCAGATATTTGCAGGTGGCCAATCACTTTGATAATGCCCACAACCACTTTTTTTTTTCCTCTTCTATAGGATAGTAGAAGTCAACAAGGGTTGGCACCCAGCCCATTCATCAAGGACTGAAGCTCCGCCTCTCCAGCCTGATCAAAAAACTGCTTTAAAGACTTCCTCCTGACGATGCAGGACATAATGGTCATGAAAAAAAAAATACTTTTATAATCAAAACGGAATATAATTCATGAACAACTGCTTGAACTTGTTACAATGCTTTGAAGCAAGTATTAGCCCGTAAAAATTAATGTTGGTACATTTCCAACCCAGTTGCTCAATTATCCATTCCCTCAACTACATATATTGAAAAGTACAAAACAAAAACAAACTCAGTCCAGTTAGTTCATTGCAGCCAGATATTAAACAACATGAAAAAGGACACTCTGTTGAGATCTCATGATGTCATTTATTCTCTTCTGCCTGTGGTCAAGATTTCAGTAAAATGATTCTAGGTGATTCCAATATTTTGAGAATTTCATAGGAAAAATTCCAATACTCTACAATGCTCATAAAGTTCTATCCTCCCAAATCTATCCGTCCATGTCACTATTAAATCATATAAAAGGCAATATAGTATCACAAAAACACAGGTTTCAGAGCCATTCTGCTTGTGTCCAAAAACTGGTCCTACCATCACTTGCTGTGTAACCTTTGGCAAATTACTTAACCTCTCTGTGCCTCCCCTTTTCACCCATTACATTGGGATAACAGTTTCTACCTCATAAAATTGTTGTAAGAATTACATAAGTTAACATCCTTAAAGCCCTGAGAACAGTGCCTAGCACATAGTCAACATTTATAAGTTCTGGTAGTATTATTACTACAACTTATAGATATAGTTTCTTTCCCCAGTCAGTTCAAAATACTTAGAATCACATTCATTGTTGTAAAGAATTTTTTTCCTTAGAATAAAAGGAGACTTTATAAGTTTCCAGGCATAAACCCATAACCAAGGCAACTATTACATAAGCTATTAAGTACAAAAGGTATGACTTATATATCAAATTTTTAAAAAAGTAACAGGGTACAAAACAACATGCTCTCATGTCTGTTGAAATAAATTGTACATATCATGGACACACATACACACAGAAGTAAAATGTTCTAACAATATTTAGCAAAACACAGCTATGGTTTTCTCTAATGATGAGATTAAGTGGATTTTATTTTTGCTTATTTTCTAGAGAACATGTATTATTTATTAGGAAGAAACTTGTTATTAAATGAAAGGCTCTATACTGAGATGTTTATCTCTAGGTGTAAGAGTTCTGAGTGATTTTTATTTTCTTCTTTGCCTTTCTGTCTCTTAAAGATTTTCTGCAATAAACAGTAATCAAAACATTGTAATCAAAACAAAAGGAAAAAAAAAAACCCTCAAGACATTTATTGGAATCCAAGGTGCTAGTATTCTGAAGGGATTTTATGAGGGGGAAAAAAGCCAGACAAGCAAGTATTTTGCCGTTACCTTGGCTGTGACCTCTCTTACCTTATTCTCCATGTTCTGCTTTATAACTTCCTGTACCAGCACATCAGCCAGGGTCTTGAAATCAACTGCAAACTTCTTGTTCTTTTCTTCCTCTTTCTTTTCTTCCACCAGCAGCTGGAAGAGGGCTTCCTGCTGCCTGCATGCCCGGGCAATGTTGGCAGCCTTCTCAGAGACCCGGAGCAGCTCCCGGAGGATATCTGACATCTCTGAACCTTGCTTTTCAGTTGTAGCTGCTAGCAGAGTCGGTACCCACCGTCTGGGCTGTCAGCTGGAAAAGTATGAGAATGTGAAAGAGAAAGCAGTTCAGAGCGTGGTGTCAGGGGGCCGCGGCACTGCTTTCAAGCATCTGGCAGTCAACCCGGTCAGCCTGGTGAACAGCTAGCTGGTATATAGTATTATATTTGCATCTTTGGCGTGGAAGACTATAGATATAATCTAACATTTGAAAAATTTTTAAGGTTTTTGAAATCTTAAAATTTGCATCTTTGGTGTGGAAGACTGTAGATATAACCTAACATTTGAAAATTTTTAAGGTTTTTGAAATCTTAAAAAAATACTTGCACTCTCAAAAATATATTACACAAATAATTGAATTATCATGGAGAGAAAAAAGCTTTGAAGGAGAATCTACATTTACAAATCCCTAGACAGGCAGGTGGACATACATGCGCAATGTTAAAGGAAAGTGAAGACTTATAATGACCCTAGATACAGGGATCCTCAAACTTGTTAAACAGGGGGCCAGTTCACTGTCCCTCAGACTGTTGGAGGGCCCGACTATAGTTTAAAAAAAAACTATGAACAAATTCCTACGCACACTGCACATATCTTATTTAGAAGTAAAAAAACAAAATGGGAACAAATACAATCACACAGCCTCATGTGGCCCGCGGGCTGTGGTTTGAGGAGCCCTGCGAATGATCACATAATTAGTAAGCAGTACTGAGGTAGTATGTGCTTTCACCCTGTGGAAAGAAGAGAGAAGTGGAAGAGCATTCACGTTACAGTTTGGGGGCAACTTTCTAAAGTACTAAGCGCCTGACACTCCATGTCCGGAAACATTCTGAGGCCATTCTTGGGCTAGCGGCACAAGCTGTCTCATAGCCAAAGCCCCTGAAGCCCACTTGAAAAAGACTCATTATCTTGCTGCTCCTTCACTAAGTTTAAATAATAATATGAAGTGAAACTGGCAACTTGTTGGGACTTGAAAAGTTCTGGCTTCTATGAGTGTTATCACACCCTGATACATTTATAGGGCCTATGCTGCAATTAGGAAACATTTCCCATTTTTAATAATGGCAACCTGTTATTGAAAGCTTGAGTAACCCCTGGCTCATTATTGAGAGGATTATCAGCCCTGTTTTATAGTTAAAGAAACTGAAGCTTAGGGAGGTTAAGTAACTTCAGGTTACACAAGACTAAACGGCAGGGTAAGTGTAGAATTGGTCATACAAAGAAGTCTGGGTTCTTTATTATCATAATATCAAACAGGTTCCTTCGTTAAAAGAACTTCCCTGAGTGGACTCCAGGAGGTTGAGAATTAGTACAACTTTGAAGAAGCCAATGCAGTGGGGTTACATGTGAATCTTTATAGTGGGTTCGTCTCGTTTGCTAAAGAAAACATGTTCTCTTCTTAAGATATGGGCCAACCACCAGGAGACGTCCAACCTCAGTAGTCATAAAAGGAAAGTGCATAAAAGCAAGAAGACATCTGCTCTCACTCTCATATGTGGGTTAAAGTTAACATCCATTCTTGGAGGAGCTGTAGTGGGACAGGTGCTGATGCTCTGCTAACAGGCACGGAAACAAGTAGGGTCCAGGGGGCAATCTGATGAAAATGTACCAAGATTCCTACAGACGTTACTGCCTTTTTGGTAGCTCATCTTTCCTTAATTTAAGGAAATGAGTTAAAATGTTTCTGTGCAAGGAGGACTGATATTATGGATGGTAGAAACAAGTGGAAAATAATCTTAAATACGGGCAAAACAACAGATAGAATACTATGTAGTCTATACACTTTTTTTTGAAGAATTTTTAATAATTGGAAATGTTAATACAACTATGTTCAGTGAAAAAATTACCTATGATCACATATAATTTGATGATATGTTACAAATATGTCTTTATACATATACAGAGAGAGGCAATGGCAGAAAGACTAGTAGGTGAAGTTTTAATTGCAGTTAAGCCAAGTAGAACTGTGGAGGACTTTTTCTTCCGTTATGTTTTTCCACAATTTTCGAATATTCTGCAGCAAATACATAGTGTTTTTATAGTAAGGAATAATATTTTAAAATATCTCAGGGCAGTTAAGTTTGATGATATCATAATGTCTCAACTCACTGAAGTGATGCAAATGTTCAGATTAAATGGGACTACAGTAATATCACAAAAAGCTTTCAGGTGGGAGAGAGGATATAGTTATAATTTAAACAAAAACACCTGTCTACACAGATGTCTTGTATTTCAGGAATGAATTATATGGTGACAGATTCACTCTGGTGAACTTGAATCAAAACATTTTTTAAAAAAAACAGTTGCATTAATAATAAAGCTGAGGCACTTTAACTTAGAAATAGCTTATGGCATATATGTCATAAATCCTAAGTTATGTAGAATAACAACCAGAGAGAGGCATACGTATTTCAGTGTATTATATGGCCCCAAGAGGATAAGTCCAGTAACCTTAATTTTGAGTTCTTACTAAATATTCTTCAGTTATTATAAGTGAAGAGAAAAGAATCAATGAACCAACCAACAGTAACCAAGAAGCTTTTTATCTTAAAAGCAGCACAAAGATTTCATGGAATCCAATTTGAAAGCTTTCAAAGGTAAATAACATCAGTATTGTCAGTATTATTCAACTTCGTTAAAACCAATTGTTTTTTTCTGAAAAGAAACACTGTACCGATGACACTGGTAGTAATCAAGAAACTTTCCTTATAACACTTTAAGAACACTTGGGTGAGCCACTCACCCTGGCTACAAGCTCTGGAGACCATCTCCATTCCTTTCCTTCATGCAGAAAGCTCTTCACATTAGCCCCCGTAAGTTCCTGCAGTTGCTCAAGGAATCTGGAGTTTCTCCTCTTTGGACCCAAGCTTTATTTCCTCAATAATGATCATTCTCACCCACCTGAGCAGTCAGTCACTGCTTAGCGAGCACAGCAACTTGATCAATGAGAAAGAACTATTACCTATAAACTGCAGCCCTGTAATTAACAGGTATACAGATTTTAGGAATTCTCCATTATACAATAATCAAATTTTTCAGTTTCAAAGTTATTCCCAAGTTCAATATTAACCATTCTTTGTTCTGACCTTAGAGAACACTGTCATACTTTGTCAAACTCCAGGCTGAACTGCTCAGTTTCAGGTTGAGACTGCACCTTTTCCAGCCATCCTCATGAGCCCAGCACTTACCCAGTGTAATGCCAGTGTTCTGATTTGGACACACCAGAGAGAAATCCAGGGCTGGAGGGCAGGTGTAACATGTTTTATTCAGCTTACAGATGGCTGGTAGCACCATGGGATGTCTGCCCGTATCTAGCTCTGGGTAGCCAGGGAGCTGAGTTACATAGATCATCCACAATCTATGTTTCTGTCATCTGCAGTCTGCTCAAGGGGAAGGTCCTGTACACCTCTGCACCCAGAGGAACAGTAGCAATCTGCCGAGCAGCAGTTATGGAAGCATGACATCACTGTTCGCAGTAACAGCTATCTGGGAACCTTCCCAGGGGTGAGAACCTTCCCAGGGGTGAGAAAGCCCAAGCAACTTTCTCTGATCCTACACTCAGCTATTTCCCTTTCTCCAAGGCCCTTCCTCTCCATCTATGCCCAGCTCAGTTGAAGTAGGCAGGCCACAAGCCTGAGGGGAGCCGCGGATGATCGTTCTCACCTTAAATGACCCAACTGGAGATAATCTATAATGAAACCGAGGGCTACATCAATACAGAATTTCTTGTTTAGCTTGATCAATACCTCCCTCTTACTAACACTCATAAAAATTATCTTTCAGATGATTTTGAAAAGTAAATTTACATACTCATCCACCTAAGTTAGTTTTATTTAAACATTATACTTTAGGTGATTATTACAGACTTACGATTAGTTATGACTTTTATTATAATAGCTTTGATTATAAGTACTTTGATTAGTATGAGTGGCCTGAGAATCACCTGTACCATCATTACGCAAGGTGCCTACTGACAAGATTTCTGGGCACCACCCCAACTTAGTGGATCAGAATCTCTGGGGATAAGGCCTAGGCGTCTGTATTTTTGTCAGCATTCTGGATGACTTTAAACAGTGAGATTTAATAGCTCCTGTTTTCTAGGTTGTTTCTTTTCCTTTACTACTATGCTGGCAATTTGGGGGGCAGCTGGCACCTGGCGGCAGGTATCTTGGTGGAACCATGCAGGTACAACGATTCTGCTATCAGTTATTCATGAGCAGAGATAGATCAAGGTTGAAATAATAATAGCTAACATTTACTAGGTACTTATATGTTAGGCATCCTTCTAATACTTTGCCCGTATTAACTCATTTGATTTTCACACAACCTTACCTAGTGGACACTATCATCTCCACATTACAGATGAAAAGACTGAAGCAGGAGGAGAAAACCTGTCCTAAATTACACAGCTGGGAAGTGGCAGGACAAGATTCAAACCTGGGCGAGCTAGCAGAAGCCCATACACTGTTGCCCAGCAATCTAGTCAATGAAATTTGTTCATAAATTGTTAGCTGTTAAAATAAGGGAAGAATGAGTAATTTCTGGATACCTTATTATAATGTACACTGTATGGCAAAAAAGAAACAGACCTAGTTGATATCTGCCACTAATTTGACTATTCATCACTATTTAATTGACACTTGATTTCCCTTTTACTCTCAGAAAAACCCTTTCCCCAGCTGATCTCCAGCCTCTCTGTAAAGAACCCTGCTGGGTAGTAAAAACTCAGATATTATGTTTTACTGATGTCTCCCTTAAGTGGTTGTCATGCCATCGGTGGCAAGGGGCAGGGATCGGACGAGGTACACTCATGCCTAGCATCTAGTTCTTCTGGTATTAGTTTGTTGTTTAAGACTAAGTGAGGTAAACAATAAAATTTTATTTTCTCATGGTTCTGGATGCTGGGAGTCCAAGATCGAGATGCCAGCAGGTGTGGCTTC
Organism: Loris lydekkerianus; assembly: GCA_963574355.1. NCBI lineage: Eukaryota > Metazoa > Chordata > Mammalia > Primates > Lorisidae > Loris > Loris lydekkerianus. The sequence goes on along the minus strand of CAUYPK010071567.1, from coordinate 1,595 downwards.
TCCTGAGGCTGCTCCCCGCTCTGCAGGTGGCCCCTGCTCACTGTGCCCTCACCTGGCGTCTCCTCCATGGGCATGAACTTCTGGTGTCTTTCCCTCCTCTTCTAAGAACACTAGTCAGATTGGACTAGCATGTGTGTATAACCTGATAGACCTTTTAAAGGTCCTATCTCCAAGCACAGTTACATTCTGCAGTACTGGGTTTGGGGGGCTTCAATAGATGTCTATTGGGGGAACATAATTCAGCCCATAACACCTCTCCTGAAAGAGAGACCTTGGTCATCCTAGCAAATGAAAACCATCTATTCCTTTGGAATTTGTTTTCTAGACAAACAGTGGCACAGGATAGGGTTTTCTTCCCCATTTATGTGGTCAAAAAGGCACATCTGTGAGGCAATCTTTCCCACTAAGAGCTACTCACTCTAACATAACAGCCAAATAATGAAAGAGGCAGTGAACATGGAAACAAACTCCCATAAATTTACTTTTGTAACAACATATTTCAAGCCACATTTCAGCAATTAGGCTTAAAGAAGTTTCATTCCTCACCATGTCAGAACAATTATGTTGCCATAGGCTAACATAAAATTGTATCACCATGTCATATAGAAGTAGGATGCCTTTAGCTTTTGTGGGATTTATGGGTAAAGTTGGAGAAATACAAAAAAACTAAAGTGGGTCAGATGAAAAAAAAGATCTTAAAACTTTTTGGAAACCCAAGCCTGTCTACAGAGATAAAACTAGGCATTCTATCTTCCCATCAGAACACAAGAGGTTTAGAAATCATAACTAATAATTTAGACATATTTCAGATGTGACAAATAACATAGTGGGAAAGATGCAGGCTTTGGAGTCAGAACCTCACCACCCAGCTCTCCCACTGACCAGGCTTCGGAGTCAGAACCTCACCACCCAGCTCTCCCACTGACCAGGCTTTGGAGTCAGAACCTCACCACCCAACTCTCCCACTGACCAGGCTTTGGAGTCAGAACCTCAACACCCAGCTCTCCCACTGACAAGGCTTTGGAGTCAGAACCTCACCACCCAGCTCTCCCACTGACCAGGCTTTGGAGTCAGAACCTCACCACCCAGCTCTCCCACTGACCACTGTGTGGCTTTAGGTAATTCACTCCTCTTCTTTGAACCTCTCTTCTCATTTGTCATATGAAGATAAATACTTACCGTATATACTCGAGTATAAGCCGACCTGAGTATAAGCCGACCACCTTAATTTTACCCTAAAAACTGGGAAAACTTAGTGACTCGAGTATAAGCCGAGGTGGAAAATGCAGCAGCCACTGGTAAATTTCTTTCTTACTTTTTTTTTTTTTAATTTTTTTTATAGATAAAAATATGCACCATAGATGTGGCCTGACCCATCACCCTCCCTCCCCCTAAACCTCCCCCCTCCCTTCCCCTTCCTTGGCCATTTCCCCATAGTCTTGTGGTATAGTTGAGTTATAGCCTTCATGTGAAGGCTATAGTTTAGCTTCATAGTAGGGCTGAGTACATTGGATACTTTTTCTTCCATTCCTGGGATACTTTGCTAAGGAGAATATGTTCCAGCTCCATCCATGTAAACATGAAAGAGGTAAAGT